>OVAU01002888.1:0-11793 GCA_900406315.1 Biscutella laevigata subsp. laevigata
GCGTGTTGTCTCTTCTCCATGGGCCTTGGGCTTTGTGATTCGTACTTAACAATTTTGAGTACTCACCTTATCCTCATTAAAAACTGGTCCAGAAAACCCATCTGTGATAAAACCGGACTCAGGAAAAAGAGTACTAAGTTGAGTACTTCTAAGATGAATCACATCTTGAACTTGAATACAATTGTAGGCGGAGTGATAATCTTAAAGTTCCATACGTCTTTCTGAACTTTCCATAAATAACACCATTGCTCCAGCAAGCTTCTTTGTCATTGATCGAGTGATTGGCCATGTTGGTGATGGTATCTCCAAGGAGTCTTCGTCGTGCTCAGGTACAAGCTCTACTTCAGGTTCCATGTTGCTTGTCTGGATTACATCACCGGTACCTACACCGGAACACATCAAACGGACGAGACAAATGCTTAGTACCAGTCAAGGAGTGACCAATACCACTGACCGAGAGGGACAAT
The DNA here is from genome assembly GCA_900406315.1 of Biscutella laevigata subsp. laevigata. Lineage (NCBI taxonomy): Eukaryota > Viridiplantae > Streptophyta > Magnoliopsida > Brassicales > Brassicaceae > Biscutella > Biscutella laevigata. The sequence goes on from OVAU01002888.1 coordinate 468, forward strand.
GAAGAAGAGACACATGATCCACACAGGTGAAGACACATCGGTACCAAGACTAGTGGCCAGTCCATACATATCCGCAACATCACGTCCCGCGTTTCAAAGAAAACTAGATTAAACCAAGTCAATTTTCCGTTTTATTTAGCTAAGTATAAAAGGGAGCCAAAATGTAAACTAAAACCCTAGTTTTTTATCTCGTTAAGTTTTAAATTGTTTTTAATCTAAGTCTTAAGAGTTTTTAGATCTAAGTCTCTTTTCTCTAATAACTTTCTTTGAGACTGATTTATTTTTATCTATTGCATTTGCTTTTGTCCGATTTTTTTTCTTGATTTCTATTTGTTTTCTAATCATTCTCTCAAAACATGCTTATAATCTGTTTCAAGGATTTAGGTATGGGTTGTTAGTAGACTCATATAGCTTGTGGATTAATGTTAGGAATGTGTTGATTTTGATTGCTAGGAATGGTTAGGGTTGAATAGAACAATTATCTTCATCAGATTCATGATTTAATGCTAGAATATGATTAACTAACATAATCTAGATCATAGGAATTTTATTGCCCATAAGGTGTTTGATAGAATTACTGAACTAAGTGAATAGGGTGTTAGTTGATTCTTTCCAAGAGATTGTTTGAGAGTTGGCTAATTGTAGCATGAAGTTATGTTTACTGCTTCCTGTTTATGATTTCTTCCAAGGGATTGTTTAGATATCATGATTAGAAAAGGGGTTTCTATCACGAGAGTGAATTAGCCTGAATTCGATATTCCTATACATAAGATAAACATGATTGAGTGAATTAAATCATAACTAGCATGAAAAAAACTGTCTATTTCGATTGCCCTGGTCCATGAGTTATCTTTATTCCTGAATTTATATTTAATCGATCTGTTTTCTTGTTTCCTTTACAATTTTAAGATAGCATTGTTAGTGACAAACCTTGCATATATGTTCACTTATACTGCTAAATTCATCATATAAATAGTACGTTATCACTTCCTGAGAGTGGTTCGACAATTCATGCTGAGCTGGTTTGCTAGTAAATAGCAAAAAATAAGTTTATCAATTGACGGCGTTGCCATATTGGGTTTCGTGATAGCTATTAATTATTTGCATTTGTTATGGGTTAGGTTCTTTTCTTTACTAGTTACTAAACGTTCATCTTTTTGTATATCTCTTTCAGGTGTATCACCACGCGTTCTCACGGTTCAAGAAACTACTACCAATTTCTGAGGACATTACTGCAATCGAACGCCACAACGCCCAAGTTAGAAGAGATACAGAGAGATTGAATAAAAAAACACCGGCTCAACCTCGAGATGACCGATAATCAGAACAACAATAAGAAAGGTGATTAGGATGAAATCTCAAACTCACAAGTTCAACAAGATGCACCGTTTCCTTAAAGAGTCAATCCTCCTGCTAGGACAATTGGATACACCAATGAACCGAGGGTGCATGGTAACAGAACTGGAATTCGACCACCACCTGTGAATGCCAAGCATGGTGTTCTGAGTATGGTCATGAATAATCAGTTTCACAGGATTCCTGATGAAGACCCTCTCCACCATATGGATTATTTTTTTCCCGTCACTGGTAGGCAATGCACACGACTGGAAACAGGGTTTGTCTCATGACTCTATCCACACCTGGAACGAATGCAAGATGGCATTCTTGTCCGCCTATTTATCTCCAACCCGAACAGCGAAACTGAGGGGTGAAATCTCAAATTTCTCTCAGAAGGGGATGAAATATGTTGTTGAAGCTTGGGGCAGGTTCAAGAAGTACATGAAGAAATGCCCACATCATGGTTTCCTCCCTGAAAGCTTGCTAGGAACTTTCCACATAAGTCTTCTGCTACAAGCATGGGAAGCAAAGGAGTCAAGACCGATCATGAGCAGCATTCACTTCAAGTTCTCATGGGTTCAATTCTCTCAAATCCGAAGTAAACTCATGTGGAAAGAGTGGGAGAAGGTGTGCCTCACTTGGATCCTCTTTGAATTTGTTTCGATTATCGCCCTAATATATGTGGACATTGAATCTGGTGCCCTCGTCGAAAAATGATGTTACAACTTGTAAATTGAGGTTGTGGACGTTGGTGCAGACGCAACTCTTCCCTTTCCAACCAATGCAACGGTTTTCGTTCTCGGCAGTTTAACCTTTCTCGGCGATGCAACAATGATCGAATCCAGCGTCCTTGTTGGAGCAACATAACCCACCAGTAGCACACTCCTCCGGCGCAACAGACTTCTCTCTACATTTGTCGGTTCTACCACCTTTCCATTGAATCGACACGTCGTTTTTTAACAAGACTATTTTTCTTTTTCTGGGTCTCCAACAATCTCCGGATAAAGAAACTTCAAGAAGGAAAAACTCTTTAGTAGAGAGATATTACATATTAAAACTTTGCATCAAGTCACGTGAGAGTAAAATGACTTGATAGCAATAAACTTATATTATTTAGTCAACTATGAAACTTACTATTTTAAGTACTCCTCTTAATTTATTTGAATTTGTTTTTATGCCTAGAGAACATACTTTTTAATTGCATGTTATAGTATTCAAAGACCAAAACTTCTATTTAGTCACTCAATAATATGCACAAGTAATGTGAAGAACTTTTTTTTTTAAAACACACACAAAACTTTACAATTATCACATTAGACTTGATTTAAATATTTTGAATTTTTGTACAACACATTTAAACAAATTTAAAATTTAACTCCCATTGATATGATACATAATTAAAAAGTTGATTTGAAACTAAATAACTGAATTTTTCAACTAAATGAAATTAAACATTATATTTCATAGATAATTCAAATTTCAGAAATTAAAATAGTCTATCAAACCTCGAAAGGAGGAGCTGAAAAAAATAGCATGTAGATTTGTCTAAATCTTAGCTTGTATGAAAACTCCTAAAACATTTATGGAAATGTAAACCTAACTAAGAGAGATCTACATGGATAACCTTATCTTGTTTCACTATACTAGTAAACAAAAGAAATAGGAAACATATATAAACGATGGTAGAAGTTTTAGAACATCCTCAAAATATAAAAGCTTTTCTTCAAGAACAACGATTCAAAAAAGAAAATAAAAATGAAAATTTAGAGAATTAAAATTTAATGATTTAACTGTAGAAATTTTTCTTTAGTCCAATTTTCCTTTGCCTCTATTTGATGATTAAAAAACTTGAACATGAAAACCTTATCTTTTATTTCGTTTTTTTTTTGGCTTTACTGGTTCAATGTTTTCATTCTCCATCATCAGATCATTCAATTTTGATCCAAAACCGTATCTAAATTGACATATCATAATGTTATGATTTTACATATAACAATAATAATGGAAATAAATTGAGAAAGGTAAAAGAATATAACAAATCACAATAATGGTTTTTTTTAGTTGTAATTTTAAATTTATATCAACAAAAAGAAAACTGTATACAAGACTAGAGGGCAAAAATCTTGTGCAAAAGTTAAATAACAGGTAATAAAGCTAAAGACACTACAAGAGATAATAATAAGAAGATCCAATAATAATGAGAGGCCAAAAATAAGAAGGAAGCTAAGAGCATCTACAATGCTAGATACTCATTTTGAGTATCTTAAAAGCAAAACATGATGTTTATTAATATTTTAGTACTTAAGATACCTTGTAGAAACTATGTTTTTAAAATCATCTCCAATGCAAGGATCTAATTGTGGTATCTTAAAATCATTTTCAATTCCAAACACAAAACCATTCCAAAGCATTCCAATTTCCATTTCAAACACAAAACCATTCAAAACCAATTCAAAACTAAAACTATCAATACCTAAACAATTTCAATTCCAAAACTAAAATCATACGATATGTATGTATGTATGTTCAGCGCACCTAGAATCTAAAGTTACTTCATGAAAAAAACATAATCTAGCTTAGGTTACTCAATCAAGAGCAGTAAAAGGGGACCAGAATTAATGCTTCACTTGGAATGAATTAAACTAATTAAGTTATGCAATAAGGACAAGGAAAAGCCAAGCCATATGTACAGGCGATCAGAATTCAGACATCAAGAAAATCATAAAGTGTATAATTGGTATGGAGAAATACCAGTCTCTTGGCCAGCTCAGCTTCTTTCTTCTGAAAAGAAGCATCATCTCCAAGGAAAAAGGATGCACCATCTGCATCAAACAATGAGTTCCCTTCGTCTGTATCATACCTGTGAAAATTGGCAACCAACTAGTTCATACATGTATTATATAATCTGTAAATGGTTTGACAATTAACATGAAAAGTGAGACCATGCATGCTTTCATTTCATAAAACACTATTGATTTATCAGTGCTTAATCTCTAGCCTCTGAAGGAAATTACATACTTACCATGCACGATCGGAATAATATTCCATCTCCAAACACATTTTTTCTCTGATCTCGTGGTCATATTCTTCAGCTCCTTCTCCACATCGTAAGATTTCTCCTCCTCCTCGTTGCCACCATCGTCGCTTGATTCTGTACCCTTCGGTTTTATGGACTCTGCTGCCCTGAAAACACCATCAAACTCATCAGTTACACAGAGAGAGTGAACTTGCTTTGTGTTGCTACAAGATCTATCACCAATACCAACACTTGATCAATCAGGCAATCACACTCTTATTCCCACCCAATTCATAACATAATCACACTCTTTATGTTACTAAATTTCACAAGATCATGACAGAGACTACAAGAAAGTGGTTTAAACTATCTTTAGAATCGCCACGATTTGAATTAAAGATGAATCAAGTATCATTTGTTGAATATGATTGGATACAATTGAATCAAAGAGAATCCAATCGCTTATATTGACATATAAATAACATAGAAGCTACGGTGATTGAAACATAAGATCATCAACAAGGGAACAACCTAATAATATAATCATAAATCATAAGCTTCCAAGCAACCAAAATTCTTAAAATAGAGACTAAGCAACGAAATAAGGAATCATTTGTGAAAGAGGGGCTAACTTGGAGGCGGAAGAAGATTCTTCTTCGAGCCAGTGGCGGATGTGCTTGACGTTGCGCTTGAAGATAGTGTTCGATTGCTTGACGTCGCTCCTCAAAAGCATCACCACGGCGCCTACTCCAGCCACCGTCAGTATGAAATACTTATCTTCGATTTCCTTGCGTCCGATTACAACAAAATCGACGCCGGAGAAGAAGAAGAATCGCAAGTTTCTCTCTCGATACCGCCATTGTCGGGGAAGCTTTGCTTTTCTTGACCATAAAAATCACTCTCCAATAAGGTAAGGACACGTGGCGGTTCTTAACCAATATCTAAAACTCTTAATTAAGAATCGACTCTTACCAAAAACTATGATCGGGCCTATTTTTTATTCAATTCAAAGTCTAAGATACTGAGATAATACTTGCGTTGGAGCTGGTCTAAGGAGACTCTAACAATGGGAGTAAATATAAGCGGGTATTTTTACCTCCTTAAAAATTCTTGACAAGAAAATTTTGTGGGAAAATCCAGTTAAATGAAAATAGTATAACTCTTCCCACCTCTTAGGAAGAGACATGATTCTATTCCTGAAGGTGCCACAAATGAGCTTGACCATGTGATCCAAAGAGATTGCATGTCTGTCATGAAGTCTTGAGTTCCTCTTCATCTAAATGAAATAGTCGGCGATTTAGAAGCAAAGGCGAAAAAGGTAGATGCGATCCTTAGGCCCATGAGTGACAGAGGGCCGCTAGCCAAGCAATGTCCAGTACTTTGTGAAGCTCCAATCCATGAGTCTTCTAATCAAGTTACTCCAAACTTGCAAAGAACAAAAACATGCTAAAAATATATGCTTTGTTGTCTCATCCACCTGACAGTCAAAGGTAAATAAAGGGGATCCTCCGACTGACCAAGTGGAAGTAGGAGATGTTCTCGATAACCTGTCATGAAAAGCCAACCAAATGATGAATGAGTGTTTAGGGATCGCACCCAAAAACCAAACACAGTGATGCCAAGCCACCTACTCCCCTAAGGGGCGGATGCTATCCCAAGTGAACTTGGAAAAGTCTTCACCAAAATGATCAAAAAGACACTTCCAAAGCAGAGTATCTTGACGGAAACGTTGAGATGCCGCAAGGGAAACAATATCACACTTAATCATTGAGCGAGGAACAAAGGGTAGCTTGACGTCTTCGATCATAAAGTATGGGAGCCGGAGTGGCTCCGAGTAGTATACTGATATGTCATAATTTTAGGGGTTTAAATCCCATCTTTTTATGGGATTATGACCCCTTTTATGATTTATTAACATGATTTTGAAGCCTTTTAGTCTCATTTCAGGGTTTCACATGTATGGCGAGGATTATTGAGAAAAAGAAGCGTTTTGGACGTTTTTGCATGAAAAATTGAAGAAGTCATTTCCGTCCAGGCTTAAGTTCATCCACATATTAGGTTTAGAGAAAAGATAAAGAAGGGCCCTTAGAGACTGATTTGTAGCATGGATTCGACCTGACAAGTTGTATCAAGGCTTAGGATGGTTCAAGTCCAACAAATATTGATTGAATCACCCAAATCAGCAGCTTAGGGACCCTAAGGATCCTCACTTACTAACTTGTAACCTGGATTTGACCTTACAAATCGAGTCTAAGGTTTAGGACGATCCAAGTCTGACAAACATTAATTGGATCGCCCAAGTAAGTAACTAAAGGAGTATGGATTTGATCGATCTAGCATGACAAGCAGGATCGATCAGCCCTAGTAAACCTTTACACCTTGCTTAAACGGGTCCGCCTAGTTCCACGGGATAACAACTCGATTGGACTACCGAGATTTCTAGGTTCTCGTGGCTAGCATTAGCGATGTTGCTAGTACATGAAGGACATTGATTAGGCATATGTTCACACCTAAGACCCAGGCTGAACCTATTATCAAAGGTTTAGTAAAGGAGACATAGGTTAGATTTCGTGGTTGGCTATATCTCGATCCCAGCGTACGTGATAAACCTTAGGTGTTTGTCGAGTAAGTCCAGAAATCTAAGCTATGTTCATAGATCCTAAGTTCTTTTCTCATTCATGAATCTGAGCGGCTCCCGCCAAAACCCCTTTTAGAAACCCTAGGTTCGATTGCTTGCTTGTCTATCTTTACACTTGTTTCTTTGTTTACTACTTTTATTACTTCACCATTGCATGCTACAATCAATCGATCAACTCTTATCTTTGTTTTAGCCATTTCTCAGTCTTATTTGTCTCTTCGTGTTAGTCTTTAGTCTTTGTGGATTCAATCCCTAAGTACTACAGTGACTGTCTGTGCACTTGCAGATATAAGTTGTCCAGAGTAAAACCTGAGTGACATCATATACCCAAAGTGGTGGCCCCACTAAAACCCATGAGATGAAGGAGGGGACCAAGGTTGGACCATAGTAGTGTCAAAAGAAGATGGACGAGCCCCTTCCAACATGCCAACAAGCAAACTGAGGGACACACGTTGTGAGCTTGATAAGCCGTCTACACATCTAGATCCAGACCACATGAAAGCCGAGAATAGCTTATCCACTTAAATGAGGCAGCAACGAAGAAGATGAAACGTCGAGCACCAGAACTGTTAAGTACTGGCTAAGACCGATGCAATGAGCTGCCACATGCCCGCAAAAGATAACATCCTTGCAGACCAGCTCTGAATCCAAAGCTTGATCTTGCGGAAAAGAGGCTCACAATCCCAAAGAGATAGTTTCTTCTATGACAAAATTAGCCCAAGATATCGAACCGCAAGAGCCTCAAATGTGTAGGGGAGGAGAGAGGCAATCTTGGCCTTGTGTTGACCGTGACACATGCTAAGTGAAGAGTTGTCTTCTCCAAGCTGAATTTAAGACCAGAGATCATAGAAAACCGCTCAAACACATCTACAATCTTCTAGATAGACTGACTCATATAATGTGCTTCAAGTTTTACAGCAAATAACTAATATGTAAGTGCAGAAAATAGTTCGGAGCAATACTTAGGGATCAAATCCACAAAGACTAAAGTGTCAAATATATTGCAAGACATAATAATGCCTAAGACAAAAATAATAAAAGATGGTGATTGGTAACTAGCAATGAGAAAAGCAGTAAAAAGTAAGATCAAAGCGCAAGGAAGTATAGATAAATAGGCTTCGAAACCTAAGGAATTCTAAATGGGGGCTTTTCAGGAACTATTTAGATTGCTTCTTAAGAAATATATTCAGATCTTAAAACTTTTCAGTTTCTATTGTAGGTTTAAACCCGTGTGCGAGCGTCAAACCCTACGCCTAAATAACCCTTTGAAATATAAAATTATGTCACTCGATCTTAAACCCAATAACCTAGAAATGTCACAACCAACTTTCACTGACCACGTTCGAATTAGGCAAGCTATGATAGACCAAATCCACTTGATGTTCACTTTACTTAAACTTCTATTGTAAGTCTAACCCCAGGGTCTCTGGCGCTAGATCTTACGCTTAACTAACCCTTTGAAATCTCGACAGCCAACTTTCAATGACTACGTTTTAACTAGGCATGTTATGTTAAATAAATTCTCGTAAAGTTTAATAGATGAATCGATTTTAACTTATGCTGTTACTTAATTGCTAATATGGGTAATCTAATAATTGCTTGTCAATAGCATAAAGAAAAGAAGTATAAAAAGCTTCTTTTTTGTCAACAAAAGTCGATAAGACCGACTCTACGATTCTCGACCTCCCCGGTTGTCATGGATGTGCTCGGATGGATGCACACTCCTCCTCGCCTGTTTTGCTAGTTCATCCGCGGCATTATTCTGCTCCCGATTTACGTGGCGTACTGATATCTTTGTAAATTGGGTTCTCAGCTCTGCCAGTCTTTCCAAACTCACTGAGTATAGTGGCCACTCCTTAAGGTTGTTGAACATGTCAACCAAATCCATGGAGTCTATGCAGAACGACACCTTCCTTAGTTCTCGTTCCACCAGTGCGTCCATAGCCCATAGAAGAGCTGACAGTTTCGTCTGGAGTGGTGATCGTTGTCTTTGGGTGCTACGGCTTCCCTGTAACATTTCTTCCCCTTGTTCACTGATGCACACAAAACCCAGACCAGAATGCTCGTCTGCTTGTGTCCACGCCCCGTCCGTGTAACAGCTGCATTCCCCTGGCTCGTCCTCACCGGGCTTGATGCTTTCCCATGGACAACTCCCATCTTGTTCCATTCGGTCTCTCCATTCCTTCGCGTGGCGATTCGCTTGTGCTACCATGCACTGAGGGTCCGGAGTTCGGTTCAAGTAGAGCTTTCCATTTCTTGCCTTCCATATGTACCAGCAAAGCCACAAAAAAACAGTCACATCATACTCCTTTGGGGTTCTCCAGAACAAGAAATATATGTTGTAGAAAAGGGATTCACTCAATATTCCGGTCGGGTTCATCGGGACATGAGCAAGTGCCCACGCCTGTCTCGCCGGCGGACAGGTGAAGAGGACGTGTTTTATATTTTCGTTCCCGATGCCGCAAACCTGACATATCTCCTCGCATTTAACCCCCCTGGATTGTAGTTGCGTGCCCACCGCCAGACTACCTGTCAGGGCCTGCCACAGGAAATGTTTCAGCTTTGGCAAGCACTTTATTTTCCATATAAATGTTGTGAGTGCATTCGTCATTGGCCCCATTCGTTCCTCCGTCCCATTTAAGTATTTACGGCATACTGCATATCCTGATTTGACTATATACTTCCCCGTCTTTGTGAAATGCCAAATCCTTGAATCTGGTCTATACACGCTCGACGGCGTGATTCCATGTATTGCCTCGGAGCGAAGCATATAACAAGGAGCCATTGCTTCGAGCGGACCTCGGGCATTCGGTTGGTATCCATGGATCATCCCAGACTGAAATGGAATGTTCGGAGCCCACCCGCTTGATGAGTCCTAATTCAACCACATGTCGCTCGGATATTATACTCCTCTATCCATAAGACGGCGAAGTGTATCGTGCCTGTCTAAATGGGTTTCCGTCCCGAAAATAATGCCCCTGGAACACCCTCGCAAAGAGGGTTGTTGGATGCTCCTTCAGGCACCACAGCTGCTTTGCAAGTAGAGCAGTGTTAAAGATCTCCAGATCGTGGAATCCCATTCCCCCCCCCCCCCTTCATCCTTTGTGTTGCACATTTTGTTCCAGCTTTTCCAGCATATTCCTTTCTTCCCCTCCGTCCTTCCCCACCGAAATTGAATGATTGCGCTCTTTAGTGTATCGTCACCGCTTTGGGTAACCGGAAACATGTCATAACATAAGTGGAGAAGGCAGTCACCACTGACTTGACCAGAACTTCCCTTCCGCCCGATGATAAAAATCGTGAAGACCAGCTATCAATCCGACTTTTCAGTCTCTCTTGGATAAAGGAAAATATCTTCGTCTTTGCACCTCCCAAGCTTTCTAGTAATCCCAGGTATGTCCCCATCCCTCACTCCTCCGCTATTCCAGTGTTACTCCGCATGGTTTCCTTTGTTTCCTCCGGTACTCGATGTCCGAATTGGATCGATGACTTAGCGAAATTGATTCTTTGTCATGACGCTTCTTCATACTTTGCAAGGATATTCATCAGCGTGCCGCAATCAGCTGTTGTTGCCTTGCAGAAGAACAGACTGTTATACGCAAACAGCAGGTGGCTGATTGGTTCCGTGCTACCCTCACCCCGGTTAAAGCATGTGATCGTTCCGCCTCGCGAAGATTCGCAATCAGCGTCTCTGTGCATATGATGAAAGATAGGGGGAGAGAGGGTCCCCTTGTCGGAGTCCTCGATATGGTGTAATGTTTCCCTTATGCGTCCCATTCAATAGAACCTTATAGTTCACCGAGGAGATACATTCCTTAATCCATCCTATCCATACTTCTGAAAATCCAAATTTCCGTGGTACGCCTTCCAGGAAATCCCATTCTAGTCTATCATAGGTCTTACTCATGTCCGTTTTGATTGCCATGAATGTTCTATCACATGTCCGGTTCGTCCAAAGGCCATGGAACATCTCCTGGGCGATGAGGATGTTGTCTGAGATTAGCCTCCCAGGTACGAAGGCAAATTGAGTTTCTGGTGTGGTCGGATTTCTCCTCCCAAAGTGACCAGAGGTTTAAATCTCCTTTTCCTCGTCACTACACAGGCTGCAAGTGCATAGCTATACCAGTTGAGTACTTAGGGTTCGAATCCACAGAGAAGGTATCTTTTAGATCTAAACGTTCACTAGAGCTAAGTTGATTATGGGGTTTGGTTTTGATGGTGACAAGCAAGAAAGTAAATAAGCAATGAACAAAAGCAAGCAAGAAGTCAAAATGAAATAGAAACTAAGAGAATTCAATAAACTAAATGTTAGGTCTTTGGGAGATCTCCTTCTT
>OVAU01002890.1:0-11789 GCA_900406315.1 Biscutella laevigata subsp. laevigata
AAACAATTTTTATCAACAAATCATTTAAAATTTTATCTTCACTACAATGGTCAAACATGTTAATCAAACGGGTAAAATCATGATCCATAAAACAAAACATCATATAATTAAATAAATTTACGGAAAATGATTTAGTATTATTTATTAATCACATATATAATTTTTAAAATATAGTTTTCTATAAAATTATAACATCNTAAAATTATAACATCGTAACATTATAATTTACAAACACATCACCCCGCATATAATGCGGGTTCAGTTCTAGTTATATTTAAAACTCATTACCACTAATTTTTCATAATATGTAACCTACATCTTCAAATCTTCTATTCAAAATTATATTTAATTATATTTAAAGCTCTCGATTATTAGTTTCAAAACCAAAATGTAACATAAGTCTTTCAAATGACCATTAATTCTATTTAAACTCATTAATTTTATTCAAAACTCATATCCACTAATTTTTTACAATATGTAACCTACATTTTCAAATCTTCTATTCAAAGTTATATTTAATTATATTTAAAGCTTCCTTCAAAACCAAAATGTAACTTAAGTTTTCAAATGATCATTAATTATGTTTAACCTCATTAATTTTATTTAAAGCTCTTGACCACTAATTCTTCACAATATGTAATACATATCTTCAAATCTTCTATTCAAAATTATATGTAATTATATTTAAAACTCACAATTATTATTTTCTAAGTCAATATGTAACCTAAATCTTTAAAGGCTCTTTTCAAAATTTTTGGTAATTAGAATTATGTTTAATAAATAAAAATGTAATTTGATAAATAATACACATAATCATTACTTTTCCTACAATATGTAACTTATGTATTTAAATCTTGCATATAAAATTCTAATTTATTATATTAATCATTCAGAATTATTAATTTAAAACGCTTTTCACCAATATGTAACCTACGTATTTAAAGTTTCTTTATGTTACACTTATGTATTTCTATATATATTCATGAAATCATTACTAATTTTTTCATAAAAAATAACTCTCTCAAAATATTATGGCGTCAACAAAACTCCAAAAACTGTTCAAGGTATGTTTGTCATATGATCTTACTTTCTTTACATTCTAAAATGTTTATATTTCTTTATTTATCATTCATATGATTTTATATTGGTAGGAAAACTATATCTCATTGCTACAACATGTACTCGGGTTTGTTTCAATGGGGGAGAACAAAATTTCTTAAGACTTTCTTAAAAGGTAAAGTTATAAAATTAATGTTTTAAAATGTCCACGTGAATTATTTGTATTAATACAAGCCATATACAATTACAATGCAATTTATAATAACTCTCTTAACCCTACAAATATGAATATAACTATTGAGTAAACCCCAACCGATACTAAGAGTATTGGAGAAATATTAGCTTATGTCATTGAGCAAGTGGATGATCTTCAAAAAATATTAATCCTTATTTTAGTGATTTTATTGGTGTAATTGCCCTCTCATTGAGTCTCATAAAGTTCATTTATTGTAGGAGAAAATATTTTGGTATAAGACAAAAGTGATTGATGTAACATTTAAGTAATATGTGGTTTTGTATTGTATGCACTTCTTGGAAGAAAAAAATTGACTGAAATTGGATAAGTTGTGGATTTTTTCAAGTAGATCGAGATGCTGGGGTACTTCGATATGTATACATTTACCTAAGTTTACTCAAACAAATTTATTTTAACTATTATTTTCTCTTATAATATATATCGTATTGAAGTTATTGTTGAAGATGATTGTGATACTACCACATTTGTTATTTTTTATCAAGTTGCTGAAAAGTTATTTAAAAGTATTTCATATCTCCTAGCAGCAAATAATGTAAGAATTTATAATTTAAAAGCTACTAATATTTCTTTCTCATATTTATCTAATTAACCTTTAATTATATTTAAACTCATTAATTTTATTTAAAATTTATGACCACTAATTCTTTACAATATGTAACATACATCTTCAAATCTTTTATTCAAAATTATATTTAATTATATTTAAAGCTCACAATTATTAATTTTTAAACCAATATGTCACATAAGTCTTTAAAGACCTATTAAAATGTTTTGGTAATTAAAATTAGGTTTAATAAATAAAAAATAATTTAATAAACAATACACATAACCATAAAATTTTTTGTTAGAATTAAATAAATAAATTAAAAGTATTTTTTGAATATTTATTCATTCTAATTAATCATATTTTAAACTTATGACCATTAATTTTTCATAATTTGTAACCTACATCTTTGAGGGTGTCATTCAAAATTGTAATTCATTGTATTTAAAGTTCATAATTATTAATTTCAAACCAATATGTAACCTAAGGTTTTAAAGCTTTATTCAAAATTCAAATTAATTAGAATTATTGGTTCACTTTTGAAACATAAACATAAATACATTTTATTTTTAAAAGATTATCTCATCTAACTTTAAGGTTCTATAAAGTAAGCTTTTAGTTGAGGATTGACATGAGAGTGACATTTTTTGTTAGAGATTGATAGGAGAGTGATATGTGTTTCATTCCCATTGAACATGTATATATTTATTTTCATTTATTTAGTTTTTAATCAAATTTGTGTATTTTTTTCTCTTGTTAAAACAATCACTAATTACGGTAACATGTTTGAATATTTAATATATAAATTCAATATGTAACATAAATCCCTAAAAATTAAATTTTCAAAATTGAATTAGCTGTTATTAAAACTCATAATTTCTAGAAATTTATTCAAAGCATATGTATGAGTTCTTAAAAAAATATGATTAAAATTATCGAGTGTACTTTTAATTATTAAAAGTTGATTAGTAATAAAATTTTAGCTGAAATATTTGATCGATTGATTAAAATTTATTGAGTCTATTTTTATTATCTCGCGCAACGCGTGAGTCTTTCCCTAATATTTTTATATTTTTAGGGAGCACAAGCGGTATCCACCCGTGAAGTTTTGGATCACGACTCGTCCACCCAAACTTTGCCCATTTGTCCTAAACCACCTATAATGAAAGTTTCATAGCTAATTGCACCCAGATTTAAAGTTTAATAAACAGATCCACCTAATGTTAGCTTTGGAAAAATCGGACAATAAGAAACAATATGAAAGAGTAAGAAATCGATAATAATCAATAAATAAAACTCTTTCCTTACTCAAATTATTCGCCCGTAACTGGACGGTTGGATACGAACAGTGAGCTCAAGATACAACAACTAAATCTAAACACGAAGAACTCGTGATAGATCTGATGAACCAAGATAATAACGAACACAATCGACGACTTATAGGATATGTTGGAAGAGAGAGATGATTTTTAGAAAGAGAGATGCGATTGGATTCAATTCTCTCTGGAAGAGAAAGTCGATCGATTTAAATAAAGGAGACAAGTGTTAGAGATTCTTGTTGAAGACTTCAGCTTGGTCCTCAAGAACGGCGCACGTGGAGAGCAAATCTCGGATCCGTTATTATGCTTTTTACTTGATGTGTAAGCATATGCCATTCATAATTGGCTTAACCAAAACCCAAATTTCTCTTCACATAAACCAATTAAATTGGTCCAACAATCCCCCACATGAATAGAAATTAATCTAAACATATTAGGACTCGACGTTCTTAACAGACTACACTGAATTCAAAATCTAGACTGACTCTACTAACTAGACTTATCCTAGACTTAGAATGACAGAGTGTCGAGTGTGTTACGTAAACTCGGCTGTGTTTGAGTTGGTGACAGTTTTAAGCCTTGAACCACTCATAGTTAATATATGTCGGGTTTACTTTACTGGGAGGTGAACATGATGTCTTGAACTGATAAGCACAATTTTTACTATGGTTTAGTAAATATACTTTTCAATGTAATATAGTGGAGGGTTTATAAATGTCAAACCAATCTCAGGTCAGAGATAACACACTAATCTTATGGAGAATTTAGCTAGGTTTAGGTGGAATCAATAGGGTATGTTTTGTCACTAAATAATCCTAAGCAAATGAATTAACTAAAATAAAGCAAAATACAAAAGTCAACCAAAAAGTAAACGATATCGAATAAATGTAAATTCAGGAAATAAAGCAAGCATATGGACTAGGGCAATTGAATATGGCAGTCAATTGATTAACTAATGATGTTTAATTTCACAATTAAGTTTGTCTTATGTCTAAGAATATCAATCATAGGCTAGTTCATTCTCGTGATAAGAGCCTCTTTCCCAATCATGCAACCACACAATCTCTTGGCTAATTACACAATTACGAAGCAATAGATGCAATTACATACAACAATATACCAACCCTAACACAATCTCTTGTGAATGATCAATAAACAACACAGTTATTTGGTTGGGGAATTTCATCGAACATCTCTCGGGCGTGAAATTCCCTAGGTTCATAGATAAGGTGATCAATCAAATCTAAGCATAAAGATCAATAACTATGAAGTGTTCTATTCATTCCTAAACATCAAAAACAATCAATCATAATTCATAAGCTATAAAGACTACTCACACATCATGTATATAACACTTTGATAGTTTTTAGACATGGTTTGAGAGAGAAGATGAAATAGAGAAATGAAATCAAAGTAAGACAAAGATTAAGGGAAAGAAATTCAATAGATTGACCAAGGAATCCAATACAAAAGCATAAAAAGAAAAGTAAGAAACTAGAGAAGAACTAAGATAAAAAAACATAAAGAGAGACTCTCTTAGGGTTTTAGTTATTGGGTACCTTAAATAGTGAGCCAATTTACAACTCAAAAAAGGAAAGCAGACATGGTCTTTATTGTTTCTGTAACAAGTGCACTGGTCAAGTGCACCGGTGTGAGTGTGCACTGGCCGGGTGTGTGCCTCTGCAACTGGCTGGTGCTACTCTCTTGCTGAAACCTGTGGCATTGTACCGGTCAAGTGCACTGGTGTCTGCAACGATGCAACTCCTCCGACTGCTCCTTTTTTTCTTTGTCCTATGCTACTTACACCAGTCCATGCACCGGTGTTGTTGGCCGGTGCATCTCTCCTGTCTTCTTTTGGTGACTTACACCGGTCAAGTGCACCGGTGTGTGCATCGGTGTGGATGCTCTTGGTTTTCTGGTCAACTCTGAAAATGTTGACTTTTCTGCACTTTTGCTTCTTTGCACCCTTTTGATCCTTTTTCGGTTTAAGCACGATTATTCACCTGAAATGTAACATGCAATGCAATGCAACCTAAAAGACTCTAAATGCAACATAAAACTAATGAAACACGAATGAAAATCAAGTGTTAAAACCGCTAAAATACACATACGTCAACTCCCCCAAACTTATCATTTGCTTGCCCTCAAGCAAAACAAATTCTAAGTTAAGGGTTGAGGTTTGAAAAACAAGAACCAAACAACCTAAACTNGACCTAAAGTCGTCGATGAGAGCGATTCCAACTTAGCATAACTACTCGTCTGATCATTCAAGCAACAATACCATCAATCATCATAATTGTGCCAAGTCATTCCACTTAACTAGCCTAATCATGCTTTCGTACATTCAATTTAAACAACAGTGAAACATGATCAAGTGTAAGCACAGAGTTTCAATCGGTTTGATAGGAAGGGGACTCCAATGCGAAAAAAGAAAGTTCCACTCATGGCATGAAAGTTAGCTGTAATTTGGTTTCTCTCGTGGAGTGAAAAGATTATAGCAAAATCAAGCAAGACAAAGAGCAATTGAGGCATACAATTTTGAACATCTATTTTCCCCCAAAATTTGACTCTTACCTCTTTGAACATTTTCTTCACCATTTTTCTTTTGACTTATGGATTTTCCTTAAACTAGACTCTATTTTCATTTCTAACTCCAAGGCTTTTTCTTTTCTTTTTTCTTTGATCATTTGCTGTTCTTTGCATTTTATTCATCTTCTTCTTTTGCACTTAGCCTTTTCTTTCTTATGCTATCTAGAATCTAGCAATCTTTTTCTTCTTTCTTGTTCTATCCCCTAAGGTTTTCTTATCCATCTTTTCATCTATTTTCTTGTTTCCATCCTTTCCTATCACTTCTCTTTTCATTTTTTTTTCTTTTTTTTTTCAAGCAAGCCATCAATCATCACACTTAGTCTACCCATAATAAGGATACATCAAGTCCTATAGATAACCAAGCAATTTCAATTCAGTTCCAAGACCTACTCTACCTAAGTTACCCACATAGATGTTCTCAATTGTCGCTCCTATCTTTCAGATTTTTGCAAAATCATAATCACTTAAAGAACAAAACAATGAGAACTCACAAGGGTCTGAAGTTTAGGGTGTTTTGGGTGAGAGGTAATTGCCCTAAAAATGAAGGCAACCGAGTTGGGCCAAAAGGTGTTTCGGTCTAAATTTGCCAACCTCGTGCTTGAAATAGGAAAACCATGAAAACCAAGTGCAACCATTGATCATGTTAATTAAAGTTCAGATTCATACTCATATCATATTGAAAGCAATCATAAGCTAGCAAGTTTCAAAGACTATGGACTTAGCTTATCAAACATCAAGGTATGTTGCATTAGAACTTCAAGACTTTTCAAAACTACTAAGCTAAAATCGATGATCTACAGTAAATGTGCTTTGGTTCTTTCTTGAAAATATGACATGCAAGCTAAATGTGACTCAATCCTAAACTAAGTGCAATGCAATCCTAGATGCAAAACCCGAATGAAAACATTTTTCTTTTTGTATTTTGTGAATTTTTTTTGATTTTTTTGGTTTTTTTTTTCAAAAATAAGTATTTACAATGAATGCATGGGACTCGACAAAACAGAACAATAAACAATATCAGTCCAAAGGTGGCTCCTCCCCCAAACTTTAACAACACAATCCTTGTGTGTATGAGTTCAGAAGAATAGACCAAAAATAAGAGAAATAAAAAGGTAAATGCTCATCCCCCAAACTTAAACAACACAATCCTTGTTTTAAAAAGTTCCAATCTGATTTCATCTAGTTCCTCTAGCTGCATTTCTTGTCTCTCTTTGGCAGATTTTGCGTTGAAGTTTAGAAGCTTTACGGCCCATAATGCCTTGGCCCATAGAGTGGTACCGAGGGGAGTTTTACAAGCTGTCATATAGGCCCATAAAGCATTGTCCAATTTAGAGGCATAGTCTTTCCTACTCACTCATGCTGTCTTCTCAAGTATGGCCTTGATTTGCCTATTGGAGACCTCTACATGTCCACTTGTCTGAGGATGGTATGGTATATACCTTGTGCTTGACACCATGCTTTCTTAACAGGCTTTCAAAAACCTTGTTTATAAAGTGTGATGCCCCATCACTTATCACTACTTCAGGTGTTCCAAACCTAGGGAAAATTACAGTCTTGAACATTTTTATAACTACCTTAGCATCATTAGTAGGGCTTGCAATTGCTTCCACCCATTTCGACACATAATCAACTGCTACCAGGATAAATCTGTTACCATAAGAAGATGGGAAGGGTCCCATAAAGTCGATAACCCACACATCAAATACCTCGACTTCCATTATCGGGTTCTGAGGCATCTAATTCCTCTTACTAATGTTTCCTCTCCTTTGACATGCATCACATCTCTCTATGAATCGATAAGTGTCCTTAAACATGGTAGGCCACCAGAATCCTGCCTGCAAAACCTTTGACACAGTCTTAAAATTAGCAAAGTGACCTTCATAGGTTGACCCATTACAATGTGTCAAGATGCCTTCAACTTCCTCCTCTAATATGCATCTCCTGTATAACCCATCCTTACTCAAAGTATATAGGTAAGGCTCGTCCCAGTAGAACCTTTTGACATCCTTCAAGAATTTTTTTTTATGGACATCTAGATCTATTGGGAGCGTTCCACATTCAAGATAGTTCACTATATCTGCATACCATCACTCCTATTCCACAATCAGTATCCTTAGGTAGGTCGATGTTGGCTAGGGTACCTAACGCCAATAGGGGTTCCTCAAGCAATGAATCATCAATCGGTACATCATCAAAAACTCGTAGTCTAGAGAGATGATCTGCTACCCCATTTTCAATACCCTTTTTGTCTCTTATTTCGAGATCAAACTCTTGGAGTAGGAGAATTCATCTCAATAATCTNGGTACCTAACGCCAATAGGGGTTCCTCAAGCAATGAATCATCAATCGGTACATCATCAAAAACTCGTAGTCTAGAGAGATGATCTGCTACCCCATTTTCAATACCCTTTTTGTCTCTTATTTCGAGATCAAACTCTTGGAGTAGGAGAATTCATCTCAATAATCTAGGTTTGGCATCCTTCTTAGCTAAAAGGTGCCTCAGAGCGGCGTGATCAGTGAAAACTATCACCTTAGATCCCACCAAATATGACCTGAACTTTTCGAAAGCAAACACTATTGCTAACAACTCCTTCTTAGTTGTTGCATATGTAGTTTGGGCATCGTCCAATGTCTTACTTGCATAGTAGATGACATGCAATTTCTTATCTTTCCTCTGCCCCAAAACTGCGCCTACTGCATAATCATTTGCATCACACATTATCTCAAATGGGAGTTCCCAGTCCAGTGCTTGTACAATTGGGGCACTTATAAGTTCTTGCTTAATCTTTTGAAAAGCAAGCATGCACTCGTCATCGAAGTGGAAATAAATTTCTTTACACAACAACCATGTGAGGGGTCTAGCTATCTTGGAGAAATCCTTAATAAAGCTTCTGTGAAATCCTGCATGTCCCAAGAAGCTTCGTATTCCCTTGACTGAATTTGGTGGTTCCAGGTGAATCATAACCTCTATCTTTTACTTATCAACTTCAATTCCCTTCTCAGATATCTTGTGTCCCAAAACAATCTCATCTCTGACCATGAAATGACACTTCTCCCAATTCAGGACCAGATTTGTTTCTTCACAGCGTTTGAGTACCTTGCAAAGATTAGACAAACAAGCAGCAAAAGAAGAACCATGCACAGAGAAATCATCCATAAAAATTTCCACTATTTCTTCATTCAAATCCGAGAAAATGGACATCATGCCTCTTTGAAAGGTGGCTGGTGCATTACATAGCCCAAACGACATCCTCCAATATGCAAAGGTACGATAAGGGCATGTGAATGTGGTCTTTCCTTGGTCTTCGGGGTGAATGGGGATTTGGAAAAATCCAAAATACCCATCCAAGAAACAGTAATACTCGGGTGGTTTGATAATCTTTCTAGCATTTGGTCAATGAAAGGCAAAGGGAAATTGTCTTTTCTTATTGCTGCATTCAGTTTTCTGTAATCGATACGCATCCAATGTCCAGTTATCGTTCTGGTGGGTATCATCTCGTCATTATCATTCTTAATGATTGTGATACCACCTTTCTTTGGAACAACATGTACAAGAGAGATCCAATTGCTGCCCGAAATTGAGTAAATTATCCCAGCATCTAAAAGTTTTAAAATCTCCTTTTTAACCACTTCTTTTAAATTAGGATTTAATCTTCGTTGGTGTTCAATTGAAGACATGGATTCATTTTCTAAATTAATTTTGTGCATGCACAAAGATGGGGAAATTCCTTTGATATCCTCTAAAGAATAATCGATAACTTTCCTATAACGCTTTAATTCTCTAACCAGACAATCAATTTCATCATCAGTCAATGCATCATTAACTATTACCGGGTAAGTAGAATTTTTCCCCAAGAAAACATACCTGAGCCCCTTAGTAAGGGTTTTCAGTTCAAGTTTAGGTGACTTTAGCTCGCTCCAGTCGTCTCGAATGTTTGATTTTTTCAAGCTTGTGTTGTTCTCATTCTTCAGAGCGAGTGTGGTAATCTCTTCGAATCCAGTGTTTTCAAGGAGGGCTTTGTGAGAGTTCAGTCTCCTCTGCATTTTCCCAATTTGAATCTCAAAAACTTCATCTTGACTCCCTTTGCTATTTAGAGCTTTTTGCAAAACGTCTTCTCGAGCGAAATCCTCTATGTATTCATCAGTAAGCTCATCTATAACATCTATCCTAAAGATTTCTGCAAACATAGAAGGTTTTGTCATAATTTCTCTCATATCATATTGTTGTATCTCATCTTTTCCTAAGTGGAGGTCGATTTTTCTCTTCTTGACATCAATAATTGCTCTTGCGGTAGCTAAGAATGGGCGGCCAAGAATGAGAGGGTCTTTTGGTTCTTCCTCCATATGTAGGATGATGAAGTCAGTGGGTACTTCTGTTTTCCCAAGTCTCACTGGTAAGTCTTCTAGAATTCCAACAGGGATCTTCACTGATCTGTTTGCTAGCACAATTTGGATCCTGCAAGGTTTGAAGACAGTGAACCCAATTTTCTGGCAATAGAGTATGGCATAACACTAACACTGGCTCTTAAATCACATAAGCATTTATCAAATTTTAAATTTTCATAAAGAGTAAGGGATAGTAAAACTCTCTGGATCTTCCAACTTGGAATGGGCGTTGGATGTCTGAATGATTGCACTGCATTCTTTGGTGAGGACTACCATTCCTTCTACATCCTTAAGCTTCTTTTTCACTGCATCTTTTAGGAACTTGCTGTAGTGAGGGACAAGCATACAAGCATCTATGAATGGCATAGCTATCTGAACCTCTTTCATTTGCTCATCAAACTTTGCTCGATATTTCTCCATGAGTTTAGCTTTTTGTCTTCCTAGAAAAGGAAGTTTAGGTTCATAGGGAGGTTGTGGTTTATAAGCTGGGGTTTTGGTTGGAGCTTCCTCCTCCACAATGGCATTACCCTTAGCTTTTTTATTAGCCAAATCTTTAGCTTTTTGTGCATCCTCTTCAACTTCCTTATTAGTGTTCTCAGAATTCTTCTCAGTCTCCTCATCAATGTTCTTGGGGTTTTCCTCCTGAATCTCCTCTATACTGTCTTCATTCTCTATAGTGATAGTCACACCCCCCCCCCCCNCTTAGTTTCCCATTGTCCATGATGGTTGTCCTTGATGGTAATGCCTTACCACTCCTAAGTGTGATAACATTCACGAATTGGGGTGTTTGCACAGAGTGTGGAAGTGACATACATCTTGAGCACTTGAGCTCACTCATTTGGAGGTCCATCGTCTGTATATAAGAGGCCATTTGCTCGAATTTACTATTCAAAGTGTTGTATGATTCATCAACCTTCTCATTTATTTCCTTCTTGAAACTTCTAAATGCGACTTCATGCCTTTGTTGAAGTAGTTGCATCAACAGTTGATTTGTAGTACCTGTAGGAGGTTCTCTGTAGTCATGGGGAATATGAGGTTGTTGTTGGTAAGAGGTTGGCTGTGCTTGTTGTGTGTATCAGTTATACATAGTAGCTTTGTGGGGCGGTGATGTTGACATGTATTTCTGAGGGACGTAATCAGCTAAGTACCCAACATCTCATTGGTCATATGAATATGTTTACCTTCATTGTTTTACACATACTGAACATTAGTAGTCGGGTCGTATGTATCCGTATATGCGTATTCGCTCTTTGCTAAACTATCTATCAATTTACAACCATCTTCATATGTTTTTTCAAAGAATCATCCATGACTAGATGTTTGTAGCATCAACTTGTATGGCTTCAGAAGACCTGTGTGGAAGGTAAATAGAAGAGTTTCTTGAGGGATATGCATTGTCGAATGTACTCTTTGAATCGCTTCCATGCAGGATATAGGCTCTCCCATTTATGTTGGTTGAAGGATGAGATATCATTTCTCAACGATTGTGTCCTAGAAGCAGAAAAGAAAGTTGATAAGAATGCTTTCTTGCAGTCTTCCCATGTGAGTATAAAATTTGGGTTCAAGACTCGTTTCCCAATATTCAGCAAGACCAGTGATGAGTTGAGTTTTTGTGGTGGATGAGATGGATGAGAGA
>OVAU01002891.1:0-11788 GCA_900406315.1 Biscutella laevigata subsp. laevigata
GGTTCGGTTTCGGTTATTCGGATAGTGAAATTTACTATCCACTCGATTATTTTTCTGGTCTGGGTTCGGTTTCGGTTCCTTCTTTTTCGGTCGGTTTCGGTTTGGTTAATTTGTTCACTCCTAGTGCCCGCTAAGGTATTGAATGGTTTAGTATTTTTTTAGTGTTCAAAGTAGGCAATTAGAATGGGTAAAATGAATATTCACCATTCACCATTTAATATGTAATTGTAGGTAAATTAATATTAAAATATTGAATAGTTAATGGGGTTAATTTTGTAATGGATTCTGATTGCATATAGTATATAGTTATGTCAACACCCAATATTGGACAATATTGAATAGTTAAATNCTGATTGCATATAGTATATAGTATGCAATTATGTCAACACCCAATATTGGACAATATTGAATAGTTAAATTGGACAGTATTGAATATAATATTAGTAAAATTTTATTTTGATGAATAATATTAGTAAATAATAATGTTTTATTAAGAGAAATTTGTCAAAATATTACTAAAACTTACCTATGTTTATAGAATTTTTATAAATAAGTTTTGGATTTAAAATTATAATATTTTTTAGATAATTAAAAAATTAAGAATAAATTCATAGATTGAATTATAGTATGCATTCAATATAATAATTTTATGTGGGAAAATCAATATAGACATTAAATATTTGTAGTTATTCTATAATTTATTTCATGTCATGTATTCCTTAATAATTAAAAATTCATAATGTTTATAAAATAATTATGTAATATTAATGTTATTGTTATATATATGTTGTTTTAACTGCTTTGTCCGCTCTGTCTACACTACATATCTCCATTCAACATTTTTTTAACTGTTTTGTTCGTTTTACCCACTTTCTCTGTCTTACCTATTTTTAATCTACTTTACCTAGGCTTATAGTATGAGACATTTTGTCCATCTTCTCCATGTGATTTTTAAGAATTAATAGTCTCAGATTTTTTTTAAAAAAAGATAAAGAGAGCAACAGAGTAGGACCTACTCTAATCAGAGCCGTTCATATATATGTTTTTATTTTTCTTGCATAATCGTGGGACCTTCCTTGCCTCAGAAATTCAAATTTATTTTTTTACTCGTAAATGCTGTAATATCTATAAAAATAATATATAGACCCAAAAAACACATGTGTAAGATGGATTTGATTTGACTGACAGAGAAGGTATCTCTTGGGATGTTTCCATAAGTAATGTATTCATCATTATTATTANTAATGTATTCATCATTATTATTATTGTACTCAGCAAGCATCATGTGCCTGTCTTTCATATACCAAACCCCTAAAAAACATACAGGTGGTACTCTGTGTCGTGGTCTGACCCCTTTTCAATCTGCAGATTTCCAATTTAACTCCAGCCAGATGTATAGATTTAATTTTATTTTCTGTGCAATGTAAAAAAGGGAGTAGATCCCTCTATGTGGCCCATAAACCTTTGTTCTTAAAAAAAATGCAGTAATTCTTTTAAAAAAAAAATACGAATTCACATTTCCAAATTCTATTTCAAANGAGTAATTCTTTAAAAAAAAAAAATACGAATTCACATTTCCAAATTCTATTTCAAANTTAAAAAACATACAGGTGATACTCTGTGTCGTGGTCTGACCCCTTTTCAATCTACAGATTTCCAATTTATCTCCAGCCAGATGTATAGATTTAATTTTATTTTCTGTGCAATGTAAAAAAGGGAGTAGATCCCTCTATGTGGCCCATAAACCTTTGTTCTTAATAAAAATGCAGTAATTCTTTTAAAAAAAAAATACGAATTCACATTTCCAAATTCTATTTCAAATCATAAAAATCTATGTTTTTGCATTGTTTTGAATTACTTCTCCCAATTTTTTTTATTATCAAATTAATTGAATCCACAATCCGGTATATACACAGATCAAACCAGAATAAACTAATAATCTAAAATGGCCTTTGGTTCATTCGATTTGATAGCACCTTTTTCACAAAGTCATTGTTGCATTAATGAGTTAACCGGCAACGACATTTTAACAGTGATTGATTGATTATGGAATTTACTTTGAATAACATTAATATATTTGACTAAATTGGGGAATACATCGGCTCATGTGTACAATGAACCCTGCAAAAACAACCATTCACATTGCCAATCAGACAACAACCCTCAAACGAAACACCACTCACTCTCTCTCTCTCTCTCTCTACTACCATTCCTTCTTCTTCCTCTTCCTCTCTATCTTCTCCCAAGAACTAACACAATTTCCCAAATTCAAGAGTAGTCTTTTTCAACTCCTTCAAAAAGAGTATAGAATCTGAGCAAAACCATCTATTATTCTTCTCTTTTTAGAATTTATCTCGAGATTGGAAAGCAAAAGAAAATATAAAACATCATCTTAACTTTCTCTTTTTGTATTCTCTTTCACTAAACTTTAAAGTCTCTTGAGATTCAAAAACAAAATCCCTCATGTTTCTTCTCCTCCAAACCTAACCCACTTCTCTTACAAAAAACCACCAATCACTTCCTATTTCAACCCTCTTTCGCATTCGCGTTTTTCTGGCAAGATTTGTTGTTCTAGTTCTAGTTAAAACTATGGAACGGAAGAGAGGTTGTAAGATCAGAAAGAGAGGTTGTTCTTCATCCTCCTCTTCTTCTCTTGCTCGTCGTAACCGCTCCAAACGCTCTATTTTCGCTGGGAAAAGAGTCTCTCAAGACGACCTCGGCTCAGAAACTCCGGTTAAGTCCATCTCCCCCACTAAAACTCCTCTACTCGTATCTCTCTCGCCGGAAAAACTTCCTACAGATCAGTTGCAGAAAAATTCCTTGTCAGCGAGAAAGCTAGCGGCGACGCTGTGGGAGATCAACGACGGCACAGACCTTCCGATAAATTCCAACAGAGATTTCTTGAAAGGCAAGAAACCGTCGACACATAGAGCGAATAAATCAACTGAAACATCTCATAATATCCCGCCAAACTCATCTGATCTGATTACCCGTCTAGGCTCAGAGGTTAGAGCTAGCTTTCTTTACAAGTTTCCTCTGTTTTTTTCTTTCGTTTGCTCAAAATTCAAAGTTTTGATAATCAAAATGTCACAGAGAATCATTGTTCGTGAGGATATAGTCCGTAGAAGATCAACCATTCCTCAGAAATTGCAGCTAATCGAATACAAAACCGTCGGCACAAACTCTGTACGTTTTTATTTCTTATTTAAAAAACAAACTTTTTTCTCGCGGGAAAAGTTTCAGCTCTGATTAGTTAAAATATGTTACAGGTGAAAACTCGTTTCAAGAATGTCAGTGACGGTTTAACGACATCTAAAGAACTCGCAAAGGTTTTAAAACGGATCGGTGAGCTTAGCGACGATCACAAAACAGCAAGCAATCGTTTGATCTCTGCTCTGATATGCGAACTGGACAGAGCAAGATCTTCTCTGAAGCATCTGATGAATGAATTTGACGCGGATGAAGAGGAGAAGCGGCGACTGATAGTGAGGCTTCAAGAAGAGGCGGTGGTTGAGAGAAAGCTCCGACATCGAACAGAGAAGATAAACAGAAGATTAGGGAGAGAGCTCGCGGAGGCTAAGGAAACGGAGAGGAAGATGAAGGAGGAGATGGAGAGAGAGAAGAGAGCCAAAGATGTTCTTGAGGAGGTTTGTGATGAGCTCGCTAGAGGAATCGGAGATGATAAGAAAGAAATGGAGAAAGAGAGAGAGATGATGCATATAGCTGATGTTTTGAGGGAAGAGAGAGTTCAGATGAAGCTCACTGAGGCTAAATTCGAGTTTGAGGAGAAACACGCCGCCGTAGATCGGCTGAAGAAGGAGCTCCGGCGAGCTTTAGATGGTAAGGAGGGAAAAGGGTCGTCAGAGATACGCCGGATTTTGGAGATAATCGATGGTTCTGATGATGAGGGAAGTGATCTTAAGTCGATTGAGTTGAATATGGAGAGTGGAAGCAAGTGGGGTTACGTTGAAAGCCGGAGAGACCACCGAACGGAATCGAGATTTGTTGGCTCCGGCGAAGATGAATCAGATGATCATGTGGAAAAGAGGTCAGTGATTGTTGAGAATGGAGAGAGAGATGAGTCTTTGAAGATTCTAAGAGATTACATTGTTTCCAATGGGAGAATTATTAGTTCTTCGTCGTCGGAGCAGTGGAATCATCGGAAGTTCCCTAGCTCGGAGTTTGTGTAACAACCGGAGCTAGCGCCGGCACGAAACAAATTTTTTTTAATCAATTTTCTATTTAAAGTACATATATAAATACCATTATATGTAATTTATTCGATTTAATTATGTTCATGTTCAAGTAGGTGACTTTTGGTTCTGTTTATGTAATTAAGTTTTGATTATAGTATTACACAAACACTATTTTCACCAAATAAATCAATTATAAAACTAGTTGACATAAAAAATAATCAATAAGACTATAATTCCGACCCCAAAGAGAGAGAAATTTAGAAGTGAAAAATATGGGAATATCAATCAATCGTTTTGGATTAAATTGCAGGACAGGGTTTATTGTATACATATTTTAAGGAAGAGGGTATGTTTTTAAATATATATTTTTGGGCATAATCGATGATATAACACATGGAAACGTTGAATTAAATCATGATTAACTACAATTAAGAGAAGAAGAACGAACGAACAATAATGATTAATGATAATTGATGTAGGAAGTGATTAGTTTTTTAAAAGAAACAAAAGAGTGGACGCTGGATAGCATCCAGCATCTATCTTCCATGTTCCCATGTGATTTTGTCTCTCAAGTCTCAACTATCCGTTATGTTTTACCCTATTTGTCTTCTTCTTTTACAGAAACATTTTGACTTTTGACTGGTAACTGACTAAATCGCACCACAAAAAGGAAAAAAAAAGAACAAGATGAAATGAATCACATGCTATAGGTAGAGATCTTTTGTCAGTGTTAATAATCTTATCAAATTTTGTTTCTGGTTTATCTCTTTGTCTCCCTTTTGTCTTTATAAACTTCCATATTCAATGAATCTACTAGTTGACAGATTGATCCTTACAAATGTTGGCCTAAGCTTGAAGAAAAAAGGAANATTTTGTGTTTCGTCTTATTCTGAAAATAGTTCACAGCTCGAACTATAATTAAAGGAGTGGAATTTACATTTTAATTTACAGCAATGGAATTGACATTGGTAGTTGATTACATCAATTTTTTAAACATATATTATTAGGACATAGAATTTCACAATGATTTCTCTGACATTGCTAATATACAATAAAACTTCAATCAGTTTTACAGAGAAAGTTTGGGTGACCGCAAATGTTCATTTTTAAACGGACTCATCNAGAATTTCACAATGATTTCTCTGACATTGCTAATATACAATAAAACTTCAATCAGTTTTACAGAGAGAGTTTGGGTGACCGCAAATGTTCATTTTTAAACGGACTCATCATCTTTGGTTACCTTTGAAGTGGTGAAGCTGATAGCTTTTCTCGAATGCTCCCTTATGTTCAAGCTAAAAACTTCAGGTCTCGAATAATGCCCCACCACATCGAAATCAAACTTGGCTCGTGCTATGTCCCCAAGATCTGTCGGATATATTATGGATTTGATCGGTTTAGTTTTCTTTTTCAAATGATTGAAGGATACATAATAAACAAAGGTGTTTAAGCATATACCTAGATCAGCTGAGATAAGAGCCTCTCCTTCATAGTTTGGTCCAGCTAGAACAATTCCCAATGGTGAAATGATTGAGCTTCCACCCGCGCAGACAACAGAATCCGGTGTTAAGCTCTCTTCTGAACCGGAAAACATGTATTCTGGTGGAGGTGGATAATCTTTCCGGCGACAAAATTGGTTAGATGTCAAAACAAAACATCCACCTTCAAGAGCAATGTGTGTCATCGATGCTTGCCAAGTCTCTCTAGCATCAGCCGTAGGTGCACAGTATAACTCAATGCCTGCAAAACCGTAACACATTAGCATTAACCAATCATTCTGTTCTTCTCTGTTGAAGGAGAAGTACACTCAATACTGATCAAATCTATGCAAGCTGAATACAGTCTTAACCTTTGCCATACATTGCGGTTCTTAAAGATGGCATCCTATTTTCCCAACAAATAGCAGCGCCAATTTTCCCAATGGGAGTATCGAAAACAGGGATCGTTGATCCATCTCCAAATCCCCAGATGCAACGTTCAAGAGCTGTAGGCATGAGTTTCCTGTGCTTACCCATGAACTTACCTTGTGAATCAAAGAAAAGGACGGTGCAGTACAGTGTATAGCCTTCCCTCTCAATCACACCCATAACCAAGAATACTCTATATTTCCTAGCCATATCCGCCAATCGTTCCACTTCAGGGCCTACGATTTTGCATTGAGGTTAAATAAAAAACTAGAATGTATTTTCGTTTTCACACACTTGGTAGTTCAGGAAACAAACAACTAGGAGACTTAAACTCAAATACATTCTTCTGGAAATCTTAAGATTACGTCTTCAATCTCATCAGCAACGATCCATCTATCTTTTATGATATAAGTGAGTCAGCAGAGAAATAGAAAAGTTCCTGACTTTTAGTGTGTTTACTTTAGTGATTGAGGAGTTCGTGGAACAATCTCGGTTTCAGAGTACTGAAATTTCCAAAAAGAATACAAATCTCAGAAATTGAAGCTTAGAAGAAGACGCTATAGCTAAAATTTCGAATTAAACTGAGTAATTGATAATGAAGACGAAATCTGAAAAAGGTGAAAACAAAATTTCAACTTTTTACCAGGAACATCAATGGCAGCTGCGTGGTACTTGCGAAAATCGTCCCTTCCTTTAGCAGTTCGAGCACCAATAGCTAACTCGAAGCTGGAGCCACGAGGATATCCGCCTATAAACGCCTCCGGAAACACTACGAGCTGGGACCCATGGTCCGCAGCCTCGGCGAGCAACCTCTCTGCCTTATCTGTAACTCCAAAGGGAAGATTTCATGACATCAATCAAACTTCAGATATAAAACAGCAACAGTGAAAATCGAGAAAGGGAACGAACCTAGCGTGGCGGGAGTATCGTAGAAGACGGTAGAGGCCTGGACGACGGTTGCTCGGACGATGGGAGAGGAGTCGCCCCCAGACATGTCAACCTCTGCGAAGATTTGATCGACGTTAACCGGAGGATTCGCCGTGACGAGAGACATTTCTTGCTGAGTGGACATTGAGATTGAGAGAGACGAAACGGATGATTCTAGTGTGCTCTCTTTTTTAGTGGCTTGGTTGGTGTATGCAATGAAATAACAAGAGAATGATGCGATAATGTGATGTGCAAGGGCTTAACAGTAGAAGACTAAAATAAAAGACAAATTGAAAATTACATCAAAACATAAAGGGGGTAAACTGAAATAAATCCTATTTGGGTGACGTGGCATCCGCGTGTAGATTACGCAATGCGCGCGAAACACGTCAGTAAAACCCATACGTGAGACTGAGGGTACAGTGGAGTATAGAAAGCTGAGTGAGAGAGCGAAGAAAATCGGCTGGATTTCTCGAAGTTTCCTGGTTCTTCACTTCGGTTTTCAGTGGCGACTGTTGTGTACGTGGGGGTCTTCATGGAGGCGGAGGCGGTGTTAGTTTCTAAGGATACAGCTGCATCAGTGGAAGCTTCGACGGTGTTCCCGGGTTTCAAATTCTCGCCGACGGATGTGGAGCTGATCTCGTATTATCTGAAGCGGAAGATGGACGGCTTGGAGAGGTCCGTCGAGGTTATACCGGAAGCCGATATCTACAATTTCGAGCCTTGGGATTTGCCCGGTTTGTCTTCCATCGATTCTTTTGTGCCTTTGCTCTTTTTCTTCGTCTGATTTCCCCTCAGGCCTCAGAAGATAAAAACACAGAAATTTCTGTTTTGGGTGTCGGAGATCTCTTCATCATTTCTTTTGTAATTTTTCCTTCTTTTCCTGCTTAGCAGTTCCAAGGAGAGATAAGCCTAACTCGTTACTCATGTCCATGAATCCAGTTGAATATAGAATAATCCAAGAAGTTAGTACAAAGATGATGTTTGATCTTAATAAGCACTTCGATCAACTTGAAAATTGTGAATATTTCAGTATGAGCTGATTCTTGAACGCTATTTGGTACTGAATTGGGAAATTTTTGCCTAGGACATGCTCTTTTATCTTAGTTTATGATTTGCTCCTCCTTGAATTTTTATCTGTAAACATTGTCATGTCTTGTGTTATTGTTCTTTCAGTTTCATTATTTCTTTTTTCGGAGATCATTTGCTTCTACCAACGATTTTTAAAAAAGTTTATATTTCATTTGGGCTTCTTTTACAGATAAGTCGATTGTAAAATCTGATACCGAGTGGTTCTTCTTCTGTTCCCGTGGGAAAAAGTATCCACATGGTTCACAGAACAGGAGAACTACAAAGATGGGATACTGGAAAGCCACTGGGAAAGAACGTGATGTGAAATCTTTATCTGAAGTAATTGGAACAAAGAGGACGCTTGTTTTCCATATGGGTCGTGCACCAAAAGGCGAAAGAACAGAATGGATTATGCACGAGTACTCCATGAAAGGAGTGTCTCTTGTAAGCTCTTCTGAGATTTTGTTTTTGCTACATGAATCATGCAGACTTATAATTCCGATTCTGATTTTTTGGAGTCTCTACTTCACTTAGCTGAAGAATTCATTTATAAATTTATGATTTTGGTCATTAGCTTGAGTTGATTGATTATCTTATGTAAATTCTAGGATGATGCTTTGGTTGTTTGCCGGCTTAGGAGGAACAAAGAATTTCATATTGTTACCAGTCCGAAGGCAGCAGGGCCAGATTTAGCAGCAGAGAACTTGCAAACTGGTGCTACTGGCTCAGGGAATGTGTCTGATTGGGACAACATGGTTGATTTCTACCTTGCAGGTGAATCAGGGGAGAAACTGCCCACTGAAATGGCAGAACCATCAGAAAATCTACAAGTATGTCGTCTTCTTTTTTGTTTATTTTCTTGTCTACTTTTTTTTATTAAGGAATCTACCATTACACACTGTACATATGGAAGGTAATAATCACAGGTGTTGTTTGATTAAGGGATCTACCATTACCTTTTGGCCATTACTAATGTCCAGGCTCAAAGTTTTTGAATGATGAATCTCGGTTGTTTTCTTGATGATGATTTTTTGTTGTGAATTGTTAGGTGAACAATGAGGAGGATTTCTATGCGGATATACTAAGGGACGAAATAATCAATCTTGATGAAGCGGTGATAAGTGGAACAACAGGAGAGGAAGTCCCAACACTTGAATCAGCATCAAAGGCGATAAGGGTACTTCCTTTACCAAACATGATAGACAGACAAATGGCTTCACTGTTAGAGAAAAGACCATCGGAGAAGAAGAAAGGAGAGGGCATGGAACAGTTGTCTAGCTGCTTCATGGGTCTATACTCGATCAAATCAGTGAACCGGACTCGATGGGATGTTATTATATGTGTAGTGGCTCTGATAGTAATGTTGTTCTTTCTAGAGTAAGGAGGCTATATACATGCTATGGGAGTTAGTAGGATCCAGTGTCCTGTTTTCATCTTTTTGTATGTCAAGGTGGTTCGTGTTGTATGAGTTTATATGTTCTATATATCAACATGAATAATCTGCCTATTTTTATGTTCGGTTTAAATCATATACCAACTGAACCGGATAATCTTACAGTCAAAAGCCATTTTTTCATCTTTTTAGTCAGTCTTATATAACATTATTAATCCTTTTTTTTTTTTTGTCGCACATTATTAATCCTCTATAAAAACAATTGTTTCGTTGCTATTTTATCTATCGAGGAAACTACATATAACATTTTACTAGTGTTGATCCCGTGCTAAACTCGGATATATTTTATTATGAAAATGTTGATCGCGCGTTAAACGTGGATATTTTTTATTCTGAAAATAACTTTAGTTATATTTTAAAATATAATGTAATTTACAGATATTGGAAACAAAAAACTGTATATATGAAATTTATTAGGTGTTATTTTGGAATATGCCAAAAAATACTCCTCTAAATATATTTATTATATATTTCCCATTATTAAACCCTATTTAATAGGTATTTCAGTAATTTGAGTATCTTAAATATAATTCTTTATTATCTTACGTGATTAATAAGCATCTTATTATAATTCATTACTTTAGATTATAATATTTACCTAGTCATTAAATGAAATAGTTCATTTGACTTAAAAAAGTAATAAATCATGTTTCAATAGAATAGATTTAATTTCTATTTGAAAATACTATTCTAAACGTTTTAATAGTTTTTCATTTGGGCGGGCTTGAAAACAACTTTCCTCTTAAATGATCAAAGCAATGATAAAATCTAATAATATATCTCACCCATTTCAATACATTTTTTTGGTAAACAGACATTTAACTACATTACAAGTTACAAGTTCGGAATAAATAATATAATCTGTTTTTCTCTAATTCAGTTTGAATTATAATATTCAACATAGTAAGAAAAATGAAGAATTTGTTTGTATTTATCCAAATACTATTTGGATTGGCAATAAATGCAATTTCGAAGTTCAAGTCATGTACTCAACCTTGTAGCATATTATTTTCAAATCACATTAACTGATACAAATACCTCACTTCAATAATATCTCTTTCGAAGACTATTCCTGAAAATTAATTAATAACTCATTCAATGAAACCATCTCTCATCTTGTTTATATATCTTACCTATATATAACACCTTCCAATAACATGGACACTTCAAACTTTCATTCTTTAAATCTCAAGATACAAGAACCATACTCGTCTTCACCGAAGGTAAGCTAATTTTGAACCAAAATCCAATCATATTTGTTCTTATCGAAAGTTTTTTCTACTTAAATACTCATTCCAATATATAGGATATTATATCAGAATACATATTCTTCCTGGAAGGCAAGAAACATGAATAAACAAGAAGTTGCGTATAATCTTGGACTTGATCTGACACTGAATATTTTGGATTCATCTTTGCCCACCGAGAGCTCATCCTCGTCGTTATGCTCAGAAGAAGCTGAAGAAGGAGGAGGAGGAGGAGGAGAGGCTAAATCAATGGTGGTCGTTGGTTGCCCTAATTGTCTCATGTACATCATCATGTCTTTAGAGAGTCGTAACCCTAGATGTCCCAAATGCAATAGCCATGTTTTGCTTGATTTTCTCACAAGAAACCATAACAAGAAGATGATTCATTAAGAAAATATCAAGAATGTTTTATTTTTTCTTAATTTGTTTTCACATGTATATTGATAGTTTGAACTACACTACAATGAACAGATGTATTCATAAATCGAAATCTATATAGTACTTTGTTTTGCAGAACTTTGTTAAATTTTTCGTTAATTAATCCTTCATTAAATTGTTTCAGCGGTAGATTTATGGGTTTATTAATGAATAATGAGTGATGTCTTTATAGTAATCCACTATTACCCAAGATATTTCTTGACTTTTGCAAGATTTAATTTCATTAATACTAAAAATTGGTTGGTGTTGACTTGTTGTAAGTTCAATGTACATGTACGTACGTGTCGTAGTTACGTGCTTAAAATGAAAATTGCGGAACAATGACTTTTCATTTCCTTTTTTTGCAATACGTAATCCTAGCTTTAGATGAGATTATATGCATATATATATATATATACATTTTATACAGTATCAAATAATAAACTAAACTTTCATGTAGTTTACCTAATTAGTGACCAAAATAACCTTA
Source organism: Biscutella laevigata subsp. laevigata (assembly GCA_900406315.1). Lineage (NCBI taxonomy): Eukaryota > Viridiplantae > Streptophyta > Magnoliopsida > Brassicales > Brassicaceae > Biscutella > Biscutella laevigata. Next base: position 11,709 of record OVAU01002891.1, read on the forward strand.
ATTAATAGTCGAGTAAAAATCGGAATTTTAAAAATAAATCTAAAAAAATAAATAAATTTATTTGTTAAGGTAAGTTTACA
>OVAU01002892.1:0-11785 GCA_900406315.1 Biscutella laevigata subsp. laevigata
TCCAATTGAGTCCTTAGTCCATGTCCAATACCTGAAATGCAGAGTGATGAAAATATGCAACCCTATGGAACTCTAATGCATGCAAAAAGGGTGGAAACATGCAAAATAATGATCCTAAAACTATGCAAAAATCATGCATATCATCTTGGTCATGAAATCTCCATTGCTGGTTGTGTCTAAAGAGTTTTGGTACTTCTCTGCCACTCCATTGTAGAAAATGTTAAGGAGAGTCACTTCATTGAACCTGTGATGTGGGCAGTCTGCAGCATACTGTTTGAATCGGTCTAGAGCCTCATGGAATGTCTCGGTTGCAAGCTGTTGAAAACTTGCCATCTTGTTCCTGAGCTGGGTAGATATGGACTTGGTATAGAACTGCCCCAAAAAGGCAACCTTATACTGTTCTCAGTTCCTGATAGAACCTGGTGTCAACCGCAAATACCAGTCGTGTGCTTTGTCAGCTAATGAAAACTCAAAAAGTTTACACTTCATGGCATCTTCAGGCACTCCATTACTCTTGGTAGTATTGCATATTTACTCGAACTTGCTGAGGTGTCGAATCAAGTTCTCGCTGGTCATCCCATGGAATTGGTTCTGTTGAACCAGGTTGATTAGACCAGTCTTGAACTCGAAATCCCTTCTCTCAACTGAAGGAAACTGCACTCCCTGTCCCATGGTGAATTGAGCAGCATGGGTGTCATAGTGTCCCAGCGTGAGTCTTTGAGCTTGTACGCCAACTTTCTGAGGGGCTTGTTGTTGTACTACTTTGATAGGTGGATAAGGATTCGCTGGTTGTTGGTGTTGCTCCTGCTGGTTGCCACCCACAACAAGTGGTATACCAAGCCCTCCTCCTTCAAAAAGAGGGTTGTCAATCAGAGCTAGCCGAGGGTTTTGCTGGTCCTCGTTAGCCATTTCGATTATGGGTTGTCTCTCCTTCCTAGGTTTCTTTTACAAGCGTCCAAGCTCGTTATCCAAGGGCAATGTCAGTTCCTTTGCTCCTCGTATGCTTCAAGCTCATGCACCTGAAAGAAAAAGAAAAAGGAAAATTGTGAGAATCGAATTCACGAGGTTCGATTGAATTCTATGGGGGTTTGAAGAACATAAATTGTGGATGTGCTGATTTCGATCGAACAAGGTATGGTTTGGTCGAACTCTGCAACAAAAGATGCGAAAATAAAAGAAAACGTCTCAGACGAAAACTCAATCCTAAATCTCTAGGCTAGTGCATGTAGTCCCCGGCAACGACGCCAAAAACTTGATGTCACTCAGGTTTTACCCTAGACAGTTAATTATCTGCAAGTGCACAGACGGTCAACTGTAGTACTTAGGGATCGAATCCACAAAGAGTAAAGACTAACACAAAGAGACAGGTAAGACTTAGAAATGGCTAAGACAGAAAGAAAGGTTAACTTGGCAGACAATGATGAAGTGATGAAACCAGTAAATAAAGCAACAGGGGTAAATATCAGATAAGCAAGCGATCAGACCTAGGGTTTTAAAAGGTTTTTGGCGGGACTAATTCAGATATGTGGTTGAGAAAAGAATTGGGGATCCACATAACACAAATTAAATTCTGGAATAACTCTTTGAACACCTCGCGTTCGTCACTCAACGCTCAGCAAGAGCAATAGCCAGTAGTGAATCTAATNGGTTTGGGTGATTCGATTTGGTGCTTGTCAGGCTCAGATCTACCTTAGCCTAAGGTTGATTTGTCAGGTCAAGCCAGGCTTCAAAATAGTAATTAGGAAAGGATCCTTGAGAATCCTTTAGGTGTAAATCTGGGTGATTCAATTGGTGTTTGTCAGGCTTGAATCATCTTAAACCTTGGATTCAATTTGTCAGGTTGAAACAAGGTTACATCTTAGCTTCTAAAGGGTTCAACTTGTCTTTTCTCTAAACCTAATCTGAACATGAACCCTAGCAGACCCTTTTCTACAATCCTAGATCCGATCTAATGATATACTCAGACATAATCATAGCAATCAAACAAGGCATAGTTGAAAGCATAAATCAGTACTCAAATAGAATCAAAACAGGGGTTCCAGATACAGAGTTGTCAATTCTAAATATATCTCCCCTAGCAAATCAATGATAAAAACCCTAAGTGTAGAAAACAATAAATCTGGAAAGTAGTAAGAAAAAGCGTGTTGAAACGCGTGTCTCTCTGGTGTTTTCATAGTCTTCAGGGTACAGGTGGGCTTGGGCTTCGAATTAGGAAAATCTGGGCAAGGTCGGTTAAGGAGTTCGATCAAATACTAAGGGGTTCGATCGAACCGTTATGATCGCCTTATTCGAATCTCGGTTTCCTCGCTTCATCTTGAACAGTAATCGCTTATGGATAAGGTTCGATCGAACTCGGTGAAGTTCGATCGAACTTGGTCCCGGTTCCTTTTGGGCTTCGTTCTTAGAGGGTAGGGCCCAAAGAATCTAGTTCGGAGTGGAGGTTCGATCGAACCTGGTAGGCGTTTGATCGAACTGCTTCCCAGACGGAACACACATCTTCAGAACTTCTCCAAAAGCTTCCCAGGACTCTCCTATTCTCGGATTTCCTCTACATACCTGTGAAAACCATAAAAGAGACAAAGTACCTCCAAAATCACATTAATAACTCGTAAAGTGGTTCAGAATCTCATCAAAAGATGGGATTAAAACCGCTAAAAACAAGACATATCAATTAGTCTGCTGAAATGAAGATTTGTTAAAATATTTAGCTTTGAGAGAGCGCGCAAGAAGAGTCCTTGGATTTTCCAAAATTCTCCAAGCTTGCTTCGCAAGCATCGCAACATTGAAACCTCGGAGATCTCTTAAACCTATCCCTCATCCATCTTTTGCCTAGTAATCCGATCCTAAGCAATCCAATTGATACCTTTCTTCTCCTCTTTACCATTTCACCAGAAACGCCTAATAATTCTATTCATTTCCTCTAGGATTGGTTTTGGTAACTGTAAGCATCCCATCGCATATTAAGACATGGACATTGAGACTGATTTTATTAGAAACCCTGCCAGCTTGAGAAAGAAGTCTTGCATTCCACGTAGAAACTTTATTCTTAAGTCTCTGAACCAGATATGCCTAAATACTTTCCAAAAACCTTCAACCTGATTGATACCAAATATGGTCTTCACTTGCTCTTTTAAACTTGATGAGGTTCCTATGCTGAAAAACATACATGATTTGTGGAGATTAAGCTGTTGACCCGATAATTCCCCATATTGAGTAAGAATATGTCAGAGATATTGGCAATCAGATTGAGAAGCCCTACAAAAAAGTGAAGAGTCGTCTGCAAATAATAAATGGGTAAGGACCAGTGCATTTCGTGCCACTTTAAAACACGTATAGTGTCCCTAATGTTGATGATAATTGAGCATGATAAACCTTCAGTACATAAAATATAAAGGTATGGAGATAAGTGATCTCCTTTTCTAATACCTCGTGTTGGAAGAATATTACTTGAAGGGACTCCATTGAATGATTCTATAACTTACTGATTTGATGCACGTCATGATCCAACTAATCCATTTTGGATCAAACCCCATTATGCTCATCATCATTTCAATATAGTGCCATTCGAGTTTGTCAAAAGCTTTACTAATATCTAGCTTTAGAGCGATAATATGGTCCTTGCGTTTTCTTGTAGTACAAGAATGCATTGCCTCATGTGCGAGTAATACATTATCTGATATTTGACGACCCGGTACGAATGTTGATTGAGCCTCAGAGATAATGCCATCCAGATGAGGCTTAAGTTTGTTGAAAGGGACTTTCGAAATATTTTATATGTTGTGTTCCACAAGCTAATCGACCTATAATCTTGCAAGTTGTGAGGTTGATTAGTCTTTGGAATCAGAGTAATATAAGTTGAGTTCAATTCTGGAGCCAACCAAGACGTGTGAAGGAAGCTCTGGACTGACTCAAATAGACCTGCTTTGATTGTCTCCCAGTGTTGTTGATAGAAAGATGGTGGAAGACCATCCCGACCGGGAGACTTGTCAGGATGCATATAAAAAACTGCCTGACGAAGCTCCACCATTGATAAAGGTTGAGTCAAATCCTGGTTCATTGTTTCAGTAACACGAGCTTTTATCAAAACCACCTACCTTCTCACACGAAAACCTACATTTATTGAAGTCACCAAGAACTAATAAAGGAGAAGAACAAGTATAATATATTGAAGAAAGATGAGACCAAAAATCAGCACGAGAAGATTCTAATGGCGGTCCGTAGATATATAAAATCGAGAAAGGAGAGGAAAAATAAGAAAACTTCATATCTATAAAGTTCAGATCAGCCTTTTTTACATTAACAAAAATATTTTGCCTCAAAAAAATAGCTAATCCACCACCAAGGTCTTTAGGGGGGACCAAAAACTTATGTTCAAAACCTAACCGATTACTAACAATATCCACATAATTTATAGAATTCTTTGTTTCAAATAGGAACATTATATCAGGATTTTTCTTAGCCTTATTTTGCTGAGATGGCGAACTGTTAGGGGGTTCCCCAAACCTTGACAGTTCCAATGCAGAAAGCTCATCGATCCTCCGGTGGTTTTTGGGTAACCACCATACCCCTATTAATCTTTGTATCCTTGCTACTATTTCTTTCCTCGAGCGTGGTTCCAAGAGTCTTTGGCCTTTCATTCTTCTGAGTAGCCTCATCTGATTTTGTATCCTCAAGCTTACGTTTTCGACCTCGGTCACCTGCAAGAAAGGATTCAAGTTGTATTTTCATCTCAACAACTTCTGATTGACTTGGTTGACTGAGTTCTGAAGGTGGCTCTGATGACTGTCCCCACTTCTTCACCTCCTGGAGAATGATTAATTTGAGCTTTTGAAGGAAGAGGTGGCTGATGACAAACCTCTTTAGCATGCTTGAGACTATCGCAGTTTGAGAAAAACTTATGAAGACCTTCATATTTGAAGGAAAGCGAAACTGGATCGTCGTCCGGCATAAGATACATCTGTCTTTGGAACGTTAGGGTTTTGTCAACATCAAACCAGATCTTAACCCAATCTTCCGCTTACATGTATTGAGAAGGCTAGATAATGAGAACTTCATCGGTTCTACCAAGATGAGAACTGATACTGTCAATAATACCTTCTCAACGAAAGACACTCATAAGGTTTTCTATTAACACCCAAAACGGAATAAGACGAAGGAAAGTCGGGAAGTTTCTACGAGTCCAGCGATCCATTGACAGCATCCATCCTTTGAAGTTGTAAGGCTGATTCTCCAAAACTGAAAGCAGTTGATGCTCGTTCTGAAAATATAAGTTCAATGAACCATCATCATTTGTTTGACCTTCCACTAAGCCATGCATGTGCCAAGCTCTCGACATAGTGTTAGTCATCGCTATCGGATTTTCATGATCCGGATTCATGCATTTGATCACCAAACAAAGAGTCTGATCTCTCTGAAAAGCATTTCTTGCATCTGCTGTAACACCCGCAACTTCTCCGAGACTCCAATCGAAAGATCTTGCAATTTTTTCCACAACTCCATCTTGATAAAAAAAAGAAAAGAGAAAGAAGAGTTTAATAGAGAAAAAAAGAAAAGGAAACAAAGATCGCAGGAGAGAAAGAGAAAAGTTAAAAGGAACTGAAAAAACGAGTGATGAAAGAAAGAAGAGAAAACAACTTTAAAGTTGGAGAAACCCCAACCCCGTAAAGAATAGTGAAATCGCCCCGATAATTGCTAAGTATCGGGGAACTTCGAGAACTTTAAGTCTATCCAGGTTTGTTTAAGTTCTTATCATCTCCAAAATCAAACCCAAAGGAGAGGGGGGATTGGGGATACGGAAAGCGAAGCCGATGAACACTGCCTTGATATCGAAAGTGAGTTGGAGGATGCTAAAGGAGAAAGATTGTTTGTGGGTCAAGATTCTACAAAGCAAGTATCAAGTTAAAGGGATACATGATAATATGTGGATGAGAAGCAAGGCTAATAGCTCATCTACATGGAAGAGCATTATCCAGGGCATGAAGAGAGTTATATTACCTGGAATGAGATGGGCGATGGGGGATGGTAGAGACATCAAGTTCTGGACAGATAAATGGGTTACACATGAACCCCTTTTGGGTTACGTACTGGGTACGCCACCAATGGATGCGGAGGAGATCAGAGTTAGTGATATGTGGACTCAGGGTTTGGGCTGGAACTGGACTGAGTTGCAAATAAGGTTACCTCGAGAGTTACAATTGCAGATATCGGCCTATGTAGTCAATGATACAACAGGAACCCACGATACGTTATCATGGGGAGAAACAAACGATGGGCAATTCAGAGTAGCCTCAACGTATAGACTGCTTGAGAGGGATGGGACCATGCATCAAGATATGTCGGATTTATACAAGCGGATCTGGTGTGTACAAGTACCAGAGAGAGTGCGAATCTTCATGTGGTTAGCTGTCAACCAAGCGTTAATGACAAATGTTGAACGAATTAGAAGACACTTATGTGATACGGAGATTTGTCAAGTGTGTAAGGGTGGTAATGAGTCTATTTTGCACGTTTTGAGAGATTGTCCCTCTATTGAGGGAATTTGGAGAAGAATTGTGCCAGTGAATAGACGAAGAACGTTTTATAGCCAGGAGCTGTTAAATTGGGTCTTTGAAAATCTGGGGGATCAAGAGAGCCAATTTGTGGTACCGTAGGCGACTACCTTTGCGTTAAATCTGTGGTGGAGTTGGAAGTGGAGATGCAGCTATGTTTTCGGTGCTACGGGAAGATGCCGAGACAGAGTCCAATTCATAAAAGATTTAGCAGCAGAGGTGTGGAAAGCAAACATAAAAAACAGAGAGTTAGGAGCGAGAAAACCGAGAGTGGAGAGGTTGATAGCTTGGAAATATCCGACTGAGGGCTGGTTCAAGATGAACACGATGGAGCCTCACGTGGGAATCCGGGTTATGCGACTGCGGGAGGTGTTTTGAGAAACGACCGAGGAAAGTGGTGTATGGGGTTTGCTTTCAATATCGGGATGTGCACAGCCCCACTTGCGGAGCTATGGGGAGTGTACTATGGCCTTTCCTTGTCGTGGGAGAAGGGAGTTACGAGATTAGAGATGGAAGTATATTCAGAGATGGTGGTCGGGATTCTTCGGTCGGAGATTGATGACTCTCACCCGCTATCGTTCCTAGCACGTCAGTGCTATGGCTTGATGCAGAGAGATTGGACGGTGAAGATAGAGCATGTGTATCGTGAGGGGAATCGGTTAGCCGACAGCCTTGCGAACCACGCGTTTAACTTGCCGATCGGTCTACACTATCTTCAAATGAGTCCACCTTTGGTGAGCTCCATTGTTGTTGAGGACTTAGCCGGATTCACAAGTCCGAGACTTGTAGTGGATCCACACTAAGTTTCGTTTGGTTTTGTTTTTGTTGTTTCTGTTTTACTTTGGGGAGTTGTTTTCTCCCCGTCACTTACCAAAAAAAAAATCTCTAAAATCAAACCCTGTAGTTTATTAAAGAGCTTTTTAGATAAAAGAGGTCTTTTGTAACTTAATTTGAGGGAAGTGAATCTTGAAGTTTATATGGTCTTTGTGTACATAAAAGTCTCTTTTCTGCAAAGTAAAAGACAAAGTTACCCTTACTATATTTCTTCTTTCAATTTTGCGAGATGAACGACGAAGCTTTTTTCGATATCTCGCCTTTTATTTTCAGAATTTATGATTCTGATTTTCCAATTCTCTAGTTCTAGGTTGCTTCTAACTCTTTTTTATTTGAAAAATCTCACGACGCCCTATGTAAAAGAATAAGTCAATATTGGTTCAAAACCACCATGGTCCAAAGTCAGGTGATTTCGTTCTACGAGCAACGAGTCACGCTTCATCAACACTGTTACCTTTGATGCTACGGAGGATTCGCCACTCTTGTCATGGTTCATGGATATGGTGCTTCCCAAGTTTTGTTCTTCCGCAATTTTGATGCCCTTGCAAGTTTAGGGTCATCGCCATTGATCAGCTTGGGTAAGCAATCATGTATCGTCTTTTTGTTCCAAAAGCGCTTCCTGAATTGTTAATCATAAGATGACCATTTGGTTGCTTTAAGTGATAGATATTTGTTTGTCCCAGACCTTTCAACTTTTGTACATATTGTTACCCTTTCAACTTTTGTACACATTGTTACTATACAATAAGGCAAGTCTCTTTTTTTCTTTTCCCAGGTGGGGTGGATCAAGTAGGCCTGATTCCACTTGTACATTGCCTCTATTTTTAATTACTCCTAGCTAAAATTTCAATGCAACCCTTTCTTAATGACCTTGTATGTATGAAGTTGATATACCATTACTGGAATTACATTGGCCCTTCTTTGATTGTGCAGAGACAGAGGCATAGTTTATCGGTTCCTTAGAGGAATTTAAAGCCAAGAATCTCACTAGCTTTATTCTATTAGGACATTCTTTGGAGTTTATGTTGCTGCTAAATACGTGCTTAAGGTGAATTCCCATCCTTGGTATTAACTGAATGTGTAAACTGTAAAGACTTGACAGTTAATATTTTTATGGTTTCTGACTTTTCTTCGTGCAGATGAAGAATCCAAGTGAGTTATTCACTCTTTAAGTTCCATACAAGGTATGGATGATTAATGATGCATAGTTCTGATAATTATGGTACGTTTTGCATATCTAGATTTTGTGTTTCATACTTTGGTCGAGGCTAGTGGGGAGTTGTGCTTGAAATACATCTTCTCATTTAGAGCATTTGCTCGGAAGCCCCTCCTACAAAGTTTTGTCCAATAAATATGATGAAAACCCAAGTTTGTGTATACAATGCATATGAAGTTTTTACATAACTTAAATTCGACTACTCTGGTTTTATTTTTTTGCAGCGCATCAGAGTGGAAAATGCCAACAACTTTTATCTATGGAATGAATGATTGGATGAACTATCAAGGCGCAATGGAAGCTAGGAAATACATGAAGGTCTCTTGCGAAATCATTCGGGTTCCACAGATAAAACTTTAAATAATCACATTTGAGAGGAAAATTTAGACAAGAAGATGCTTATATGAGATTTGTTTTGATAAAAAATTGTCGCAGGGTGGTAATTTTGTGTTCATAGACAATCCAACTGCTTTTCATCTGTAGTGCTTTATGCTTGTCGTAAGTATATATCTCAAGAAGAAGACTCTTCTCATCAAGAGCTTCCAGATTGTCAACGATTAGTTTAGTCGCACTATGTTTTTCTTTATGTACAAATTGAATTATATCAAAGAGATCATCAAACAAAAAAATAATTTTTTCTTCACTTCCTTGTTGTGTTTGGCAGTAGTGTGTTTTTTGGTCAATGTTTCTGATTTTTGGATGGTCTAAAACCTAAGGTTAACCTACCACTTGACTAGCAAGGATAGTGTAATTTCCATAAATGCAAGAGTATATTATCTTTTGTTTTGCTTTCATGTTCATGATGTATTCTCATATTTTTTATGTTTGTGGGTTTATGTTCTTGATTTTATGTTCTGGCTTTTATGTTCATGAACATGTTCATATGTCTATTTCTAATGTTATTGTGTGCAATATTATAAGTTCATAATCAATAACTGATTTTACGATACATAACATAAAATTCTGACTATAAAAACATGACTATAAATATGAACACAACAAATATACATATGAACATGTTCACAAAAGGAATGAACTTTAAACATACATATGAACGAATCAACTAAAAACAATAGTTGAAAGAAATTGAACGTGAAAAAGTGAGAAGTGAACATGAACATGAAATGTCGAACATAAAATTAAGGTTGTGAACATAAAACACCGGACTTAAAAATGCCATGAGACAAAATATTTTGATAGGAATCTCTTAACACAAAATCCTTAACATAAAATCTTTCCAGTGAAAATATGAGCTCTGAGTTCTTTTACGCATCCATGCTTTTCAAGAAATTCTTGCAGCACATTCCTCAATTTGAAAGCTTCCTCCATGTAATTGTCCTGTTTCTCAGATGTTTAGATCTAAATTTTAACTACGAATATAATGAGGTTAACTAGGATACTAAGCACATACAATCAAAAATTTCAACATCGAAGGTTATAACAAAACAATTTGATAACATATACTAGGAAAAAACCACAACATGACAAGATACATTTATTGATAATGCAGTTTTACCTTTACAGGATTGTCAAGTGCCCTAACGCTACCCAAAAAAGCTCTTGTTCGAGCTCAGGATTAGCTTGTTTTATCACTTTCCACCCTTTCTGAATAAGATACAGATTTGAAGTCTTTGATGATCACTGAAAGACATCGAAAGCAAATCCTTAGAGCGTCGTAGTTCTTCGTCAAGTGAAGCACGTCAATCACATTCTCTAGATTAATCCATCCTTGATCGAGAAACTCAACACAAACTCTTTTAAGAGATGGAACTGAGTAGCAGTGTGATAGAATCAACAAATGAAGCACAAACTTCTTCATTTCTTCGTCTCGTAGCTGCATGGATTTAAATCAGGACCAATAATTGACAAGAACAATTTCCATTTGAAACATATATAGAACATACCAAGAAGAGTATGTAAATCGAATGAACATGTAGGCAGCTTCACAAGGTACTCCAATGATTTCGAGATATTCCTACATTGATTCAGAAGTGTTGCTATAACAAGTGATGTTGCCATAACTAGCTTCTCTTACAAATCAAATAAATATCTTAACAAGAACTCACCAAGACACTTGAATGTGCTAAAAGACCTGTATTGTTATCGGTTTCAACAAAGTATTTGCTCTAAATCCTTCTTTGAAAAGCTTATCCCAAGGTTCTACTACTTCTTTGGGCACAAGCCGAGATGAGCTTGAAGGTGGCCTTCTAGAAGCTTGAATATGCCATCAACTTCTGAAGAAGACATCAAATCAATTCTGTAAACAGAGAGGAAGTGATTAGAATTAGGCGAGATACGGTTCCTCAATATGTCAAGATCAAATTCAAGAAGCAAAGCATAACTTATTTATATGAGTTAAGAGTGAAATCTAAACTTTCTCTTCAGATTTACTAACCAAGAATCAACCTCTCACTATTCCAGTTCAATCTCATAACTTAAGAATCAAATCTCCATGCATGAAACTTAAGAATGTCACAGTATTATTCACCAATGATTACCCTCTCACATGCACCTTCTAGAACCGCATTGGCTGTGTATTTACAATGGTTTGAATCTCTCTCCCAGTAACAATATCATAAACGCATTGGGGACAAAGCCTCGGTACAAACCAATTACTCCTTCACGCTCAATGATACCTACAAGCTAATCGTCTTGATTTTTATCGACAAAAGGGTTAAAAGCTGATCAGATTTTTTTTTTTTAACTATTACCTGAGAAAGCTTCGAATACGGATGTAGAGTACCCTTCAATTGCATATGTCTTCTAATTGTATCCAACGGGTAACAAGTCCCAGTAGCAATAGCAGCAGCAACAACGGCTGTTAATAGAGATGCTTGCGTTCCTTGCGTTTGTCGATAGAGAGAGGGGAGAAATCGGAAGAAGACGCTCGGAAAAAGAAGAAATCACCTATTGCTTTTCTTTTAGAGAGATGAGAGAAATCTAGAGAAAAAGAAGAGAGCATTGGAAGAAGAAGACGCTAGGAAGAAGAGAAGAAGAACGAAAGTGAAAAAGGGCAAGAATGTTGTTGGTACCTAGATTGTACCAAATCAAAGGTCGGCCCAAGATCAAGAATCGGCCCATCAGAGAAATAAGAGAGCCAAGCCCAACGACGAAAGAAGCATAAATGATCCGATAGAAAAGGACGTGGACCCTCCAGAAGAGAACCAGGTCATCTCCTCCTATAAAT
>OVAU01002893.1:0-11782 GCA_900406315.1 Biscutella laevigata subsp. laevigata
TTTGCCCACCCAAAAACTACTCCCCCATTCACACCCTAAATATACATTTTACGCATGATTTAATATTAATTTTGTATGGGTAAGCCAATTCCTCCAGGAAACTTCCTATATTCAAATGTGTCATCATGATCATATAATCTTTTTGCTTTTGTTTTTGTCATGACATAGAGATAATGGACTGAACTACGTCAACAATAAACATATACTCATGTTATATTCTCCAAAGGGAGCATCAAATATAATAAAGTGTAAACTTATCGTGAAGAGATATGTATATTTTATATATCCAAAGGGGGCAATTTGCAAATCTCTTTCACCCTCTTTACCTAATTAAAAGTTAAAAGTCACACAAAGGTAAGGGTCGGTTTTGTTGTGGGAATACCTTTTCTTATTCATGAATCAAAGATTGGTCAAGATAATTAATGGGATAATTGGCACCACTCAGGATAATGTTTGGCAAGTGGGAATAATTGGTTTAACCCGAACCGATTCAGATACATGAATGCCCAAGCCTGATAAGTCCTTAATTTCATACGAGTCGTAATTATATGATCTTTTCGCGATGAAGATTTTAGATTTAGTTTTTAGGAAATCTGATTTTTTTTATCTAATCAAGATGACCAAATTCACCTTTTTATACATACCAAGTTTCATCAAGAAAATTCAGCTTTGCTCTTCTATCTCAAGAACATGATATCAAAGAACATTTTGTACTGTCCAAATATGTGAAGTGTGAAGCATAAGTTATGAGTCATAAGTTAAAATAATCTGTCTTGTTTTGTAGCTTATTGATATTGTATGTATGTCCTGATAATGTATTAAAAAGGTGAATTTGTGATATATCACAAGTGTTAAGAGGAGACATGTGGTTTGCATATTATTGTATCATTTCAATTGATTACAAAGAACGAAATAGTCAAAATGTCTTTGACGTAGCAATCAACGTCTACTCATCTGGTCCTACCTAATCCCCACAAAAATCAAAGTCAGGAATTAATATCAAATCACAACAATTTAATTGTAGTATGTATGTTAAGACCTCTTTAAGGCTCCGAATGGTGACAGCGTACACNCCAAATCCCATTAGATTACTAAAAAAAATATTAACTTTGTGCTTTTTCTTTTTCATTTTCTTGTTTTTCTGATTTTGTATACAATATCTTTTGTAAATATATTTTTGAGTTGTTTACCAAAAAAAAAAATATATATTTTTGAGAAAAAATAATATGAATTTGAATAAAGTAATTAATTACCAGAAAATGATATTGTACATGTGGCCCAATCAATCACAGGTTCACGGTTCCAAAAGTACTATTACTAGTTGAATATTTAATAAGTCGGCGAAGGAAATAGAATCTTTACAATTGGAAAAGAAAATGATTTCCTTAAAAGTCATCTAAAAATGTTGTCCCTACACGTGTCCATTTTCTACCACCACTTACTTGACCACTGAATTTTATTACCCTTGAGTGGTTGGGGATGAACCCTACCTTAATTTCTTATAAATTTCTGATTAAAGTATTAATTATTTAAATATTTAATTAAACTCTAATCAGGCCTATCTTTGGAATTTTTTAAAAGATCTAAATAATGACAGCTATGCATGCAACTGAAGTATATTGGTCGAACAATTTTGGAAATTTAATTATATTGAGAAGCCAATCACATACTTTTGATAAGTGTGGTCAGAATAAACAGTAACCATACAAATACAAATATAAAAGTGATCAAAACTTTATTAGGTTTTTTTTGTCAACAAACTTTATTAGTTTTGTTAATCAAAACATTTTAATCCGTATGGTTTTTGTACTGTTTGAAACTACATAATAAAAAAAGGAAAAAATGAAAACCACATTCCAATTATTGAAAGGCAACATACAGTTTAAATCAATCTTCTTCTTTTTATAATTTATGAACTAATAGATTTTTCAAAAAGTATTTGTTATGAACCCTTTTTTCTTTTAGAACTTTCATTTAACATTTCAATTCAAACTAGAACTATAAGATCTAATGGTTTGTGGTGATACAATTTAAGTTTATGTATTATCATCCAAAATCAAATATCACATATTGTATGTATGGTTGATAAAGAATAGAAAGTATCTGAGCTCTAAACATCCAATAAATTTAATTATGAATTAATATTCATTTTGTATGGGTAAGCCAATTCCCCTACGAAATTTCCTACATTCAAATATGTCGTCATCATATAATCTTTTTGTTTTTGTCTTGACATGGAGAAAATGGACCGAACTACGTCAACACTATACAGATTCTCATGTTATATTTTTCAAAGGTGGGCATCAAATATAATAAAGTGAATACTTATATCTTGAAGAGATATGTTTATGTATATTCTATATCCAAAGGGGGCAATTTGCAAATCCCTTTTCATTACCTAATTAAAAGGTAAAAAAGTCACACAAAGGTAACGTCGGTTTTGTTTGTGGAATACTTTTTCTTATTCATGAATCAAAGATTGGTCAGGATAATTATGGGATAATTAGCACCACTCATTAGACTATGTTTGGGAACTCTGATAAGTTTATTTTAAATTGTTTTCAAAAGGTGGAAGAATCGTTTCTCACATATTATTATTTCATCGAAAGTCCTTATAAGTTTCATACGAGACGTAATTATATGATATTTTCAAAGTAAAGCTATCTCACACCAAAGCTAACCTTTGATTAATGTTCACCAAGAGACAAAAAGTTAAACGTCACGGTTTAATCAATTTACATTTCTATTCTTCCTTACTTTTTTTTAGCACAAGTTGTAATATAAAAATGGATTCTAGGCTTCGTCACTCTCCTCTCGCTTTCTTTACCACAAAAGGCTCAGTCTCTTTCAACTGCTTCGAATTTGTTGAAAACCCCAAAAAAATGGATTCTAATACTATTTTTTTATATAAAGGAAAATATATTTACTTTAAAAATAGGTACTTAGAAAAGATATTCAAATATTTCTTTTCTAGAATTTTTTATTTTAAAATTGGACACGTATTAAATTATAGTTTCATGTTTTTTTATTGATGATCACTTGATTAATTTAATTTTATTTATCATTCAACTCAAAAGATTTCATTTAAATTATAGTAAATACACAAAAACATAAATTTGTTCAATTCAATAATTTCATAAAATAAAAAATAATAACTTAAATTATATGTATTAGATATGTTTAGTTATTAATAATTTTGTCTATAACAATTAAACCCGTGCATGGTACGGCTACTAACCTAGTATTAGATTAAACAAAAATAAGATTCATCATTTTCCTTTTTGTAGAGGGGCTTACAATGTTTTGTGGTGGTTGTTAGGTTGTAGGAGAGTGGCTGTTGATTGCTACGCCAAAGAATGTGAGAGCAATATTAATTGGTTATTTTCTTAATTGAAATGATAATTAGTCACTAAATGTAGAAATTGATAATTAATATAATGTCGAGTATAATATGTCTAAGTGAGAGGGCAATTTATTAATTGAATTGATACATGATTATTCAGACATTTATGATAAAAAGTTTGAAAAATTTAGGTTAATGTTTTTTTGGTTCACAACTAAAATTGTTCTATTAATATATTAAAGTACAATAGTAATTATAAAGTCAGTTACAAAACATAGAAATATAAATTCTTGCATAAACAATTACTTTAAAGTATTCTTTATTTTAATTTATAATATAAGATTTTATTAATTATTAGTACAAATAATTAATTTTCTTTTATTTAATATTAAATTATCAATCAATCTTATGTAATACAATTTACATGTTTAAAAGTATATTATTTGTTTGACAAACAAGTACATTATATTAAAAAAGGTAGCTATTACTGCATTAATATGTGTAACTTCCTGGAAACTTCCTGGGCAAGCACCAAATCGTTTTTAAACATTTTCATTTTACCCAAAAACAAAAAAAAAAACTTCCTGGAAATTCTTTCTTGCCGAAATTAAAGTAAAATGATATTAAATTTTAAAAACTCGCATCCTAAATATTTTTTTGTTTATTTAAAGAAATATTAATTGGAATCGTAAAAGATCCAAGATTCCAAACTGTCTTTTTTTTATTTCGGTTTCTGGGTTTCTCGAAACGAGGAGTGCAATTTGATGAGTCCACGTGGACCAACTAACATATTTAGATTTGGTCGTTGTTGGCGTCTGGAAACGTGACTGGACCCCACCACCGATTTCCAGATGCTGCGGAACAGTGAATCAAACAACTTTATTGTTCTCCGTTGTGTTTTGACCGTACACGTGTCGTTTTTCTCCCTGACGGAGACCGCTTGATTCCACCTCCTTCCAATTTCCAAAGACTATGAAGAACAAAATAAAATTTAAATAGTATAAATTTATATAAATAAAAACAATAATTACTAGTATAAATTTGCGATGAGAAATCATGTCATTATACACGCTAGTTAAATTAATAAAAAAAAATAATTGCTGCTAACACATTTTGAGATTATCCGCAATGTATGCGATAATTAGTAAATGAATTTGTGATTAAACGAAATAGTAATATAGAAGTTGACAAAAATAAGAAGAATAAATAGTACTATATAAAAAGTTGTAACAATTTTCTTTGATTATAACCTCTAACTTTATATTACCAAATAAAATGGTCTAAGTCTCTTTGACTTTGTGATAAATCTCTAGTACCTAACCACCGCAAAATGTTCCAAAAAATAATAGAAGAACGGAATAAACTTTGGTGGCCGTTTATTTCTTTATATATAATATACTTTTTTGTCAAAGAGTCTGATTTAGTCTCCAAATGCAGCATTGCACATGTTAATTGATAATAACGCCCAAAGTTCAAACCACATTAGGCAAAACTATTACTAACTCTCCCTTTGATTAATAAGAATATCTACAAAATTAGTCTCACTTGAGCTTTGAAAACGGTATTATAACTCATCTAAAAAGCCACCTCTAAATTATAGAATTACGATGTTTTATAGAAATTTTAGGTAAAGTGTATTTATATTGTGGAAGATGTGATCAGTGAAGCTTTAACTTGTATTATATTATATTTTGATTTATTTTTGTTTTAATCACTCTTTGTTTGTATGTATGACTATATATTCTTTTCATAATTAAAAGCATATATAGTCCCAATTTGGTCATTACATTGAAACCACTCTTGCTCTTTGTATTACTTGTGTTTAGGTAAGAGATCTCTTCTCACTTAGTATTATACAATAACAACTAAAAAGTAACTTTGTATTCTTGGACACATGAATGTAATTTCTGTCATAGTGGCTAGTGGTTACGATCGAAATTAACGAAGAAAGAGTACCTGAGATAAAGTAATTAAAATTCAATAATTCATAGTCAATAATGTGGACCAGTCAATTTTCATGAAATTTTTCATATTTCTTCACAAGGAAATATCTCTTATTGGTCATGAGTCTAGTTTCTGTCATGTCGTCATGTGGAGATACGAAATCAAATCTAATTTTAGATTCTTCTTTTTATGATTTTGCTAGTTCATATTGTCACGCATTACCATTTTGTTTAGATGCATGAATGAAATTGTCTAGGTACAAGAATCCCAACAAGACAAAAAGCCACAACAATCTTAAAAGTATTCCATTACATTTTTTATTTGCCTACTTTAGGCTATATTGCTTTATCTTGTTCTGAGTTTTGATTATTTACTCACTATATGTATAATATAATACAACCAGTTACATAAATACAAACATAGCAATTAATAGAAACAATATATTTTAAAGTAAAAAAAAAAAAACCATTTACTTAAGACTTTTTTGCAAAATATTCAAAATTAGCCTTAGGAAAACTTGAACCTATCACATGTAAGTGAGAGCCACTAGATAAATTGGCTCCCACAAATTGAATTTATAGGGAACATAAAAGTTTTTTCTAATCACCTACTACTTCCCACTTTGTAGTCAATGTTTCTATTGCTTGATATTTCCAAATTATTAGTTATTTAGTTACAATTATGAATTCAACTATATTTAGATAGTCTTTTTAGTGAAAATGAAAGTGAATTTTGTAGCTCAAAATTCATCATTTCAAAGAAAAAAAGGGTAGTCTTCTAGATAGGTCTAATCACAACTTCAATAGCTTAGAGAACAAGTATTTCGTACATAAAAGAATCGAAGATCAATAAGTGGATAATCATAAGCTCTTCAATTGTTTTTTTATTTTATTACAGTTGAACACAAGTTCATAAAAGAAACAGAAGACAGATTCCACTTCTTATCTTTTTTTTGCGGGCCCCACTCCACCGTCCACCTTCCTTACGAAGCCTAACCTAAAGATTACACTTCATATTTTCTTCTACTAATACACATCACTCGGTTCAACTAAACCGATTTCTACATAATGAAAAAAAAAACAATAAACCCGATTATATAAATATTAACAATCTGAATTATTAAGTATTTTATCTACCTTATTTTTCATTTAAAACATGAATTAATAAAATACTGAACAAATTGAAATGAAAAGCAGAGATTTTGTAATCGAAATCTCTTTATAATCAGTCAAAAAATGGTAAACAATCCAAAATTTACATTATAATTAAATAAATAATAAAATGAATATTTTTGGGATTATTTAAACTCCAGTTTCTTCACTCTCTCTTCCCTCCAAATACTATAAATAAACCCAAACGAGAATAGAAATATATAATCGGAGAAAGTGACCGGCGACGAAACTCCTTTCCCGGAAACCACCGAAGCACTTTCTTCTTCTTCTTTTTTATTCTGAGAACTGAAATTTATTTAAATCGGACGATTTTACTTCCTTTTATTCGAGTGAAAATGGTGGGGTATGGATTCCGTCCTACCGATGATGAGCTCGTCGGTTATTTTCTCCGCAACAAAATTGGGCGAGTCTCAGGGCTTGAAGAATTCATCAACGAGGTCGACATCTGTAGCTTTGATCCTTGGGAGTTGCGTCGTAAGTATTGCGATACTAGGATTCTTTCTTTTTTTGAAATTCAGAATCGTCGTTTTGATTCCTGATTTTGGGTTTTTGGTCTCTGTATTCGTGTATCAGTCCAAGCTAAGATCAAATCGAGAGATACCGTGTGGTATTTCTTCTCTCGTAGGGGAAAAAAGTACGCGAGTGGGAGTCGACAGAGCAGGACAACGCCTTCAGGGTTCTGGAAACTTACTGGTGAGCATGTTGATGTTAAGGATAAGTGGGGAGATTGGTGTGGAATTCCAGGCAAGATCGGCGAGAAGAGGGTTTTAGGGTTCCATTGGGGAAAAAGCTCAGCAGTCTCCAAGGGCGTGAAATCTGATTGGGTTATTCACGAGTATCACTACACCCTCTTGCCAGAACTTGAGGTTTACTTTTTGATCCACTCACTCCTTGGTTTATTTCTGGTGTTTCAGATTTATTCATTTCATCATTGATTGTTTCTTAGAGTATACACTTGTCACATCAGAATTTTGGTATTTTGACTGAAACGGTGCCTCATTTGTCTGTACTTTAGTCATAAACGGTTTTTCCTGTTGATAAAGCTGAGCTAAGAACGAACACTGTTTTGTGGGAATGTTTGTTATGGAGAAAATTGTCGAGGTCTAGGTCTGACTTGACTTTTGATAGAAGTATAGAACTCCCACTCAAAGAGCGGTTTTTTCATCAATGAACTTATGTGCTTACCTTTGAACTTTTACAGAGGACCCATGTCATCTGCAGACTGGAATACAAGGGTAACGATAGGAACATGCTAACGGGTAACGCAATAGAGCCAACTCCCACTTTTGTTGCCAATGTGACTCATAGTGCAGGCTCTGTGGTAAGTCACTCTCCAGACTGCTGCTTGTCTGCTCTTTAACATCGAGTAGGCAGACCTAAAAAGCTTGTATCTAACTGACTTGATCTATCCTTAAACTGTTAATCTTTTCAGATCGACCAATCACTTCAAAGGAATGCAGGATCTTACAACAGTTTAGCAGACTATGATTCCGCAAATCAGGGCCAGCAGTTCAATGGATTCGTCATGCAGGAATCACTTCAAGGAAATTCGGCAAATCAGGGGCAGCAGTTTAGTGGAGACTTTGATGTGCGGCAATCAGTTCAAGGAAATACAGGATCTTTCAACCATTTCTATGATTCTGAGTATGATTTAGCAAATCAGGGCCAGTGGTTTACTGGCCATCTAAACCTGCAACAACAAGTTCCTTACTCAGCTCCATATGAAGATGACTTTGATGAGGCGGAGATGTGGAAGAATTTGGTTGAACAAAACTTTGACTCTTTGGTAGATGAAAGGACATCTATGCATGAGAATTACAATGAACATCGGCCAAGAAATCCGGTGACAGGGGTTCTCCCCGATGATAGCAGTGACAGTGACAGTGACTTGGTAAGCGGTTTACATATATACAATCAGAATCTGCGTCGCCTCTGTTTTAGATTTGCTCACACGTCACATTTTGACTTTTTATAGATTTGCGGAGACGCTTGGAGCTCGACTGATAGTTTTGGTAGTTCAAATGGACTGTACCAAACTCGTATTGATGATATTCCCTTACTGAGTATTATTGAGCCTTTGCAAGCACAAGAGCAACCAAAGCAGCTGAAATTGCAATTGCAGGACAAGGAAAAGGTGTTAACACTCTCTGAGAAACATGCCTTCGATATAAAATGTCAAATCATTCATCAAATACTAGTTACATTACATGTTAAATTGTGGGTTATTGATCTGCTTGCAGGATATAATCAAGCAAAAAAACGAAGTCGAGGGGAAACTAGCTGAAGACTCAATCAGGAGAACTTCAGCCACCAACACGTTGGAGCAGAACTGGATTGTCTTAGAGGAGATGAGTCAAAGGAATTCACAGTGGACCTATCTCAAGAACTTGATGATCGGCTTCTTATTACTCTTATCCGTCATCGGTTGGATCATTCTCGTTGGTTAACGATATCCGATCCGATTCTTGCTCAAAATTTATTCCTTTCTACTAGTTTTTGTGTTTGTTCAAGTCTTAAGTTGTGCAAATAATGAATGTGGAAAGGAGAAAATAGAAAAGAAGGTAAAAAATACAGAAGTGTGTAATAACTAGATTATCTTTTTGTATGTGGTTAGTATATAATGTAATAACAGATCACACGATTCTGAATAAAGAAGAAAAATACAAACTGTGTCAAGAATGTTACTGGCTAGAAGATCTGACCCACCAAGAATCTAACCGAGTGCGCTATTAAGCATACAGCAATGCATCTGCTCATGGTTGATTCAGTCATCACTGGTAAAAGCACTACCCGTGTGAGATTCTGTTGTGTAAGTCAATTCGATGATTATTCATAAAGAAGAAAGGTCTGACCTTTAAGGGCCATGGAGTTTGATGTTAAGACGAGTGTATCCACAATGAAGATCACTGACATTGGGAATTCCCATACCTGTGATATCCAATAATTGCATTTTGAGCAAAGAACTTGGCACATTCTGGTACTTAAGTGAGAGGTAAAAGCTACAACATACCAGCATAGCTAGCAGAAAGATCTTGAAGTAACTTGAGATCAATATTCCCAAAAGAACCTCTCCTCTTCTGCCAAGTTTCAACAAAATCAGACAATCGAAAGTATCGATCTTTTGTGAAAAAAAGAAGAAGAAAAGAAGTCATAATAAGAAAAACAATCACCTGGGAACTTCGTTTAGCAAACCCTTTGCCGCAATGAAAAAAGCGAAGATAAATGCAATGTTTGCAGATAGGACGCTGATTAGAACCTGCTACATTCAAATCACATCCATTCTCAACTATTTCAAAATGACCAGGACACAATAAACATCGAGAGGATAAAATAGTTCAACGAAGTCTATTAAGAGATTAAAAAGAGTGTATCTGACCTTTATAGATGATGTAAGAACAGAGCTCTCAGAAAAAGTCGAGTCCTGATAAGTTCTTCTAAGTAGTAAGCTTCTATCTTTGATAAATTTAAAGGCTTATCAAATGTATTTTCTGTATAACTGAAGCACCTCTAGTTACAAATCTGCTAGCTACTTTGACAGTTAAAAAGAAACAAAAGGATACAAGAGTCTAGAAGAAGATACGCCAAGACCAACTTCCACAACAGATGCTGCAAAAAGACAAAACAAAAGAAAACCACTTATGATATTTCCCCCACAGAACTGATCTATTTGAGCATTGAAACCTGACACTTGAAATTATGGAAACTGGAATATGCTGATTAATTATAGCATTGTTTGGAATCAAAATGTTTACCTGAGTATTTACAGTTTCTGGATTAAGTGCATTGTAGAGGACGTGTCTATATACCTTTGGTCTGTGAAGGATTAAATCGATGAAAACAATCTGTCAAAGAAACAATTAAATTCCAAAAAATGAGGAAAGACAAAAATGGAAAACTAATCAGTGATTGAATCAGACCATTCGTTCACACTCTATGTACTCGTCTGCTACTTCCTTGCAGTTTCCCTAAATAAACAATTTCCAAAAAAAGTAGGATTAGAGACGGAAACTTTGAGAAACTAAAAAATTAGACAAGATTGAAACCCTAACGAATTTAGGGTAAAAGAGATCGTAGACCTTACGCATTTCATGAGACGGATGTTACCCGGAGAGTATTGAATGAACAAAGACTTAGCCTTAAACCCACATCCCACGCATCTGTATTCACTCGCCATTGCTCTCGCGCGCTCTCCCCCCTACGAAAAAGACGAAGCAGAAGAAGAAGAAACAATTCGAGTCCGAGTCCGAGTCCGGGTCTGGATACTATTGTACTTGTACACTTGGATGGGCCTATTATGTGGGCCTGTTATGTGGGCCTAAGTTTTTAGGTTTTCATTTTATTTGAAAAGGCCCATATTTGCTGTAAACCGGGTTTTCGAAACCCTCCAATTTTTTTGTCAACGTTTAAGCATCATAGAAGCCAAGTGTTTAGGGTTGAATTCAATAACAACACGATTTTTAAACGTTAAAAACAGTATTTTGTATTGGTTAATTAAAGAGGTGAGAATAATTTGAATGGATANCTGAAAATAGATAAAGTTTTCGAAAGAAATAAAAATAAAAATATTTTGAATGTAAGTTAAAAATAGTATATATGACTATTGGCGGAGCTACAGTACGTTGAGGGTGATCATATAACTAATGTATATTTTCTTTTACATTTTTAATATTTTTTTTAATATTAATTTATTAAATTGATCTAAATAAAATGTTATATTTCGATTTTGACTCCTAATTTTTTTTCCAAGATCTGTATGAAATATAGAAGTCAACCATATGATTTTCTATACATAATTATTATTAAGTTTTGTTAAAAATATATACATATTATTGTGCAACAATGACAACAACGACCAAGTTTTGAAAATGTATCTTGGATCAAAGTTACCCTTTGAACAGTAACTTGAGAAATTAAAAGTTGAAATGAATATTAAATTGTTACTTTAATAAAAAAAAATGTAAAATTAAGAGAGGAAAGAACTCATTAACCCCAATACGAAGTTTCCTTATCAACATCAATCATGCCTATAAAAAACCCTAACCGGCCTACATATTTGCATTCTCTTTTAGGTTAGGAATCTAATGAAGAATGAATTATTTATCTTATTAAACAATTATTGGAGCATGCCTTTTATTCTTACACAACTAATCATTTAGATATGTTATAAAAAATTGTATGCTTTAGTCATTTTTCATATTTTTAAAAAATCATTCCGTACTGTTCACTAATACTCAACTTTTTATTTCATTATTGCATCTTCTTTTCCTATGCAATCTTTTGAATTTTAAAAATACATTCATATTCTTTTGACAACTATGCACAA
>OVAU01002894.1:0-11782 GCA_900406315.1 Biscutella laevigata subsp. laevigata
AAGTTGTAATATTTGACTCCCTCTTTTCTTGACTTTTCCAATATTACTTATTTTATTAGATAAGATGTAATTCGATAAGTGATAAATGGTAAATTTAAAATTTTATAAAAAGCGTCATTTAAAATGAAATAAAGAAGTAATATTCGAACTTATATTCTTACATGAAAACAAACCATCATTTACATTCATAATATAACAAACTTGAAACTTAGGGTTATATCAAATAAACACAAATTTTAAGTAAAACAGTTGTCCAAGACTTGGGCAGCGAAGGCAATCAATGCGAGTTCCGTAAAACTTGAGAAAGACGTAAGATGCTTCGGCCACTGGCAGTTCACGAGTGGTAAAAATGTCTTGTTCAATTTAAAGGTTTAAGAAAAAGCAACAAGAACTTCTTTCTCATCTGAATGTGAATTTATAACATGTAACGTTCTACACTATTTTCAGATTTGGTGAAGGAGTTTTGCTGACAAAAAACGACTTCCTGTATGGGTTGGAATTTATTAACAATCGAGTTATGTCGTTGAGTACGAGAGAGATTCATATTGCAAAACCTGAAACCTATTCAACATATAACATATAATTGTGTGTTCGTAACTATGTCCACAATCATCCTTCAATATTAGTTTCTGGCAAGATATGTCCAAATGATAACATAAGACTGCAAAACAACATCCTCGTCATCGCCTTGACAGAAATCCAAAACAGAAACATCGAGCTTAGTCTTTTCATGATAGCTTACTCACCGAGAGGCACCATATGTTCAGCGATTATGAATTGTCTAAACTAACGCAATCTTTCGGACATAGACAATGGAATCGAAGAGAAGTACCCTTTGTAGATATCAAAAGTAATAAAGGGAAAAAACACTACAAGTGAAGCTTGAGGTTTGTAGATGTCAAAAGTAAAATAACTTACAGATCGGAAGTCCCCTTCCCACTCTACGGGTAAACTCTTTTTCGTATTAACCTCGTGAAGAAGATAACACAAGAGGAATATGAGGAAAAGAAAAGACGTATCAATTCTAACAAAGAAATTCAAAGCTCGATCATTTTCAGTAGTGTACAGTCTGATACAAGGAGAACTAAACGATAGACCAAGACAGTGAGAGAGAGAGATAGAGAGACCCACACACCTTGCAGTATCATGGTCCATGGACCACTCATTATTTACACATGGATCTGGATGCATCTTCATCAATGCTTCTCCCGACACTCAGCAAAAGTTCCCAATCTCCTCTTGGTTTAAATCCCATGTGTCAAGAATCACAAAAAAGTCTGTTTGAGTAAGGATGGAAAGATAAAAGACACAACCAGTAAGTTCCCTGAACCGAATAAAATATTAGCTTAGTTCTCTCAGTTACGCTTTGGAGGAAATGTCGGCATCAACTCCTTGGACTTTTGGAGAGGCATTTCACTGAACCAGCCATGGCTAAGAGCCTCGTCAACTGTGAGACGCTTCTCAGGGTCAAAATGCAGTAATCTGTTCAACAAATCAAACCCCAATTCTGAAACAATAGGAGCTCCTGTAAATGAAACAGCTGGAAATTTCTTACGCAGTAAATTGTACCTGAAATGAAGACATGAATTAATCAGACCACCTGCTGTGAAATTATGAGTAACCCAATATCATTAAAAAAAGGTTTAACACTACATGAAAGATTACTCACGGTTGCTTACGGAACTTGGCTTTTGCACCCGGCAATGACGTGAATCCAGGCCAGCTTGTCTCGTTTGGTGTTCCAAGAACCGCAAAGATCTGTGCAGATAAGTCAAACTCTTGCTTACTAATAATCTAGTACTAACGGATAAACACACATCAGAGAGAACAGGGTACACAGAAACCAGTTAAATCAAAGTTACCTGTTGGAGCTGGTCAATATCATTCTGGCTTTTCCCTCGGAAAAGAGGTTTTAGAGACAACAATTCAGCCATAATACACCCAATCGACCACATATCAACTGCGGTTGAATACTCTTTTGTTCCGAGAAGAAGTTCTGGGGACCTGTAAGACAAACATGAATTATCTGGTCAACTAGCAAGCTCAGAAAAAAGAAGAAGAAAAAGACGGTACCCAATAGATTGCTCACCTGTACCACTGTGTAACAACCAACTGGGTGTAGGGTTTGATAGGACTCCCGTATTGGCGAGCCATGCCAAAGTCACATATTTTGAGCTCCCCACTATTGTTCATTAGAAGATTGGAAGGCTTCAAATCCCTGTGGATAATCCAGTTGCTATGTAGGTATTGTACACCCTCCAATAGTTGTAGCATCAGGCATTTTACTTCACTGGTGCTAAAAGGCTGCTTCTTTCTGTCCATTACGCCTCTTAAGTCGTGTTCTAAGTGTTCCATAACCATAAAAACACTACCACCGTTTCCAACCACAACTTCCTTGACGTTCACAATCGATGGATGATTGCAAGACAAAAGAATGTTTATTTCCCTCAAAGATGTCAACGGGAATCCATATTCATCTTCCCTATCCATCTTGATCATTTTGAGTGCCACAATCTCCTCTGTCTTCCTGTCCTTAGCTTTGTAGACAACCCCATAAGTGCCTTCATTAATCTTACTTAGCTTCTGATATTCATTTACATCTCTACTACCAAATAGCATGCTCAAGCCTCCCTCAGAGGAAGCTGGCTCATCAATTTCTGACTCGTTAAATTCAGAAGTTGAAAATTCTGCTTCACCAAGATCCATATCAGTACGACCCTCCAACGCGTGCTCTAAACTGCTACGTCCGCTACCACTACCGTACCCAGATGAGTTGGACTGCCGTTCTTCAGAAGACCCAACAGGCAATTCACTTCTCTCAGGAGTCAAACTGCTCCTACTCCATTTGCAATCCCTAACGACACCAACAATTAACTCCTGTTTTGGAGATTCTAAACAGGTCGCCCATTTAGACGTTGCAATATTTAGTTCCTGAACCACCTGCTCATCCTCCAACTGCCCCTCCTCAAGATCATCAAAAGGATGTTGAACAGACAATTGAGCTTTAACACGGACATCAACAATCTGGTTGGATGTTATGGTCTTCTCACTAAGTTGAGCTCTAACCACTTTATCTTCTCTCGCCCGTGGGACGGGAGAACACTTTCTCCTCTTCTCGAGGTGTCGTTGAGCACCATCTTCCTCTCCTCTTTTAGAAGACAAACCTGGTCTCTTTGGTGAATCACGTCGCCCATCCTTCCACCTGCGATCTAGTTCGTTGGGTCGTTTGGTCTGACGCCTCTCACCGTCTCTACCACCCTGTCGTGCATAAAAATCACGAGCGCGATCAACGGCGTCGTAACTTCTGGAAACTTCAACTCCTCCTGCCGCCATCGTATTAATAACGAAAATTCTTCACAATGAACAGTAGAAAATTCACGATATGAACACCAATCATCCAAGATAACGAAACCCTAGGAGAATCTTAAAGAGCGATATGCAGATTCCACGATAGGTAGGTTATTCTTCAATTATCCAACAAAAAACAATCAGATCAATCAAACAAGAGAGAATCTCGATGAAAACAAACCAGATCTGGAAACCAAGACGAAGGAAAAGGAAAACCCTAAAAATCAATCACAGGAAGAGCTATTCTCCTTCGTTCTCGCCGATTCTCGCAGATCCCGGGAGGTCTTACCGAACGGAGATGTGAAAAAAGGAATCCAGAAGATACCGATCAACAAGCCAAAGAAATCGATCGAAGAACGAAAAATTGTGGAATCTTCTGAAATCCTCAATGAGAAAGCAAAGACGCGTTTCCTTAACAGCCTTTCGTCGATTTTCTTATCTTTATATAAACGGAGTCAACTAAATCAGCCGTCCACTAATAATTTATTTTTCAATTATTTTGGTTTAAAGGTTTTATCAAGTACTGGCAGGTGTACATTAAGCACATGCTGTTAACCACTTCAACCGTTAGATTTCATCAAACTAATCGAGACCACTAGATGAAGAGTAATAGTCAAAGATTAATGTCTGGATCGATAACCAAATTCCAATGGGCCCTTTATAATGTCAGCAATTACGTATATTGAATTTAGGGTTTTTGTGTGTCTTCTATAAAATCAACAGCACGCCTCCGATATTCAGTTTTCTAGGGTTTTGCGAATCAACACGATGGGAAGAAGTAAGTCGTTCTTCTTTTCCACCTACAATCTCAAATCTTTGGATCCTTGTTGCTTAATCTCTGTGTTTTTTAGGATTGGTCTTAGATTTTTGAGTATGTCAAATCTGTGATTACCTTTGAATTGATTGAACAATACGATAATGTGTAGGACCTGCTAGATGTTACCGTCAGATTAAGGGAAAGCCATACCCGAAATCGAGATACTGTCGTGGTGTTCCAGATCCTAAAATCAGGATCTACGATGTTGGTATGAAGAAGAAAGGAGTGGATGAATTCCCTTTCTGTGTCCATTTGGTTTCGTGGGAGAAAGAAAACGTGTCAAGCGAAGCTCTTGAAGCTGCTCGTATCGCTTGTAACAAGTACATGGTGAAATCAGCTGGAAAAGATGCTTTCCATCTGAGGATTAGGGTTCATCCTTTCCATGTTCTTAGAATCAACAAGATGCTTTCTTGTGCCGGAGCTGATAGGCTTCAGACTGGAATGCGAGGTGCTTTCGGTAAAGCTCTTGGTACTTGTGCTAGAGTTGCGATTGGACAGGTTCTTTTGTCTGTTAGGTGTAAAGACAATCATGGAACTCATGCTCAGGAAGCTCTTCGTAGAGCTAAGTTTAAGTTCCCTGGTCGTCAAAAGATCATTGTTAGCAGGAAATGGTATGTTTGATAAAATACTTCTTCTTTCTCGTGTTTTACTTTTGAGCAATCTACTAAAGTTGATGTTTATTCAGGGGATTTACCAAATTCAACCGTGCTGATTACACAAGGCTAAGACAATCTAAGAGGATTGTTCCCGATGGTGTCAATGCTAAGG
Source organism: Biscutella laevigata subsp. laevigata (assembly GCA_900406315.1). NCBI lineage: Eukaryota > Viridiplantae > Streptophyta > Magnoliopsida > Brassicales > Brassicaceae > Biscutella > Biscutella laevigata. The sequence continues at coordinate 4,934 of OVAU01002894.1, forward strand.
TTTGTTCTTGTTATCTGATTGAGCTTGCTTGTAGATGTGTGGTTAAGGATAGCTTGATTCTGAATTGTATCTGTTTCATTGTTGTTGTTGCAGTTTCTGTCTAACCATGGTCCATTGGCTAGACGTCAACCTGGAAGTGCCTTCATATCAGCAACCAGCGAATAAGAAATGAAGATGATTTGTGGATTTAGAAATCCGATAATCTTAGTTTCTTCTGCTGTTCTTTCGTTTTTCTTTTGTTGTAATAGTTTGAAGACAAAGGATGCTCGTATGATTTGTTTTCGCTTTGAACAATTGTGTCTGTTTCCTATTCGTATCACAACGTTTGTTTTATCTTCTCCTTGGTTCTTTATTTGCTTTCAAATTCCTTGATATTAAACCTTAAAATTCTAAGTTCTTTAGCACAGTCCAACTTACGAATTCATATAATCTCTATACTCTCTCGTACACCAATAAACTTACCAGATCGGGTGCATTAAGAAAGACAAAATAAGGAACTATATACATTGATCACAGGATCCTAACTTTGCAAATTGGGCTCGGATTAGAGAAGGGCGTTTTTTGGCTTAAACATCGAATTGTTGGCCAAGAAAAAAAACGTAAATTTTCTAAAAATATTCCGACCTGCCGGAATCGAACCAGCGACCTAAAGATTTGCTGTCACTGACTACAGTCTTCCGCTCTACCAACTGAGCTAAGGTCGGATGTTGATTTTCCATATGCTTGTAGTTTTTATAAACAATTACTGTAAATTTTTAAAAAGAGATTGCCTTAAATTTTATTTCGTACACTAAATTATTATTGTTTTAAATCAATATAGTTAATTGTGATGAACTAAAACTAAATACATATATAAATGTAAGTATGAAAACATGAAATAACTAATTTTGAATATCAGTTTTGACCAGTATATCAACAACTTGGTTTTGGTTTGCATTGCATATTCTGAAATCGATTCTTTTCAATGTTGAATCTCACGAATTCAATTGTAATCTTCAAGTTAATTATACTTTTTTCTAGAAATCATCCAAAATTTAACAATATATTATAAAAGGTGTATATCAACTTTTATATACTCTTTTTAATTTGTCTCAACTTTTGAAACAAGAATGTTTTGTTTGCTGATTCCTATCCGATCAACAAGAGAAATCACGACGCAAGAAAATTAGACTACATTATTAACAAAGAAGTTGTCAACATTATGCTAAATATATATTCTTTAAATAGGCTGACAAAAAAAAAATTCTTTAAATAGTAAACAAGAACTCAAATGCTCTAAGATATTTCCTTTGATGTTTACAATTAAAGAAAACAAAAGAGATATATATATATATATATAAATTAATCTTTTTTTTTTTGTCAGCGATATATAAATTAATCTAATTAAATAAAATAATTTATTTGGCGCAGCCACCATAAAGGATAGAGATAAGTATGACTCGGGGACAATATTATAATCATCACCTTTCGCTTTTACAACGAAGACCCAATCAATTCCTACGCTTCTTCCACGTGTCTCCACTGTTAATCAACGGCTGCGATCATGAGTCGAGTACTGTACTTATAATTGCATTTATCATTCTCTATTACACTTAATCACTGTAACACCCTATAAAATCTATTATGTTTCAAAATAAACCCGCATCTTTTATAACTGAATTAAATTTTCCCTGGACATTTTTGATAATTGTTTAAATACAGGGTCGTATCCATAAGATTTAATAAAGTAAGTAGGTTGCGTTATTTTTTCTGACATTTTCTCAGCTTCGAGATCTCTACTTATGGTATTTCAATCTTTAGCTCTCAGTTCATAAGCCAATTGTAGAAAACTTCTGACGAGAAAAAGAGGATTTTTTTTTGTGTAATCGGAGAAAACGAAGATTATTTTTGTTCACTGTGATATTGCCGGAGAAGATGACGTCTGTGCCGGATATAAAGATAGTGAGAAGCGAGAGTTTAGGCCATCGAAGCGACGTATCGAGTCCAGAAGCGAAGCTAGGGATGCGTGTGGAAGATCTTTGGGATGAGCAGAAGCCACAGCTAAGCCCTAACGAAAAGCTCAACGCTTGCTTTGAGAGCATCCCTGTGTCTGCTTTCCCTCTCTCCTCTGATTCACAAGGTGACAAAACTCGTATGACGAAATAGATGACGTTGGTATTTGATCATGTTCATATATGAGATTTTGATGGTTTGACTCATCTGATATGGTGATTGATCGTGACAATCATATATGTTTTGTTGATGAATTGTAACATGTGATCTGGATGAGACTCAAGTTATAGAAAGTTGTAGATGTCAGAATTTGGAATCAGTCTTATTTAAGGAATCAGAACTAGTTGTTGTTGATGGTTTTTGTTTCGTAGTCCACTTTGGGGTATATTCCTGAGAAATCTTCGTGTGCGCCAGAACAATATAGTTGTTGTTTCTCTTTCGCTTGAAAAATTACATATGCGTTTGTCTTATCACAGTTTAATAGAACTTGCTTCAGTTCTATTGTCTCAAGTTTGTGCTAATGTCTTTTTGTTTTGTGGTTTTCCCTATGAAGATATGGAGTTAAGATCAGACGCAAGTCTGGCTGAAGCTGTTCAGACACTATCGAAAGTCAAGGTTTTGAGCGCGCCTGTAGTAGATGTTGATGCACCTGAAAACGCCAGCTGGATTGACCGCTACATCGGTATTGTGGAGTTTCCTGGCATTGTTGTCTGGCTTTTACATCAGGTCATTGTTTCTATCAAGCTTCTCTTTCAAACATCCGTGTTTGTTTATCATTCTTAATACTCTAGTTCATGTCTTTGCTTTTCTTGTCTACTGTTATAAACAGTTGGACCCGTCTTCTCCAAGGAGCCCTGCCGTTGCAGCTTCAAATGGACATTTTCATGATTTCACCACCGATACTCTGGATAACGTGGATTCAGTAACTTCTGGAAACTTCTTCGAAGTCCTTACTTCTTCAGAGCTATACAAGAACACCAAGGTGAAGCTTTTATCTCTGTTAAGGGAAAAATAACCTATAAGTCTTACACTTCCCTTAGATTTGAGTCCTGATTACTCTCTCTGACAGGTTCGAGATATCTCTGGAACATTTCGATGGGCACCGTTCTTGGCTCTGCAGAAACAGAACTCCTTTCTAACCATGCTGTTGCTTCTTTCAAAATACAAAATGAAGAGCATCCCGGTGGTTGATTTAGGTGAAGCAAAGATCGAGAACATAATCACACAATCAGGAGTTATTCATATGCTGGCCGAATGCGCAGGGCTTCACTGGTTTGAGGATTGGGGAATCAAAACTCTCTCTGAAGTTGGTCTTCCCGTTATGTCAAAGGATCATATCATTAAGGTCAGTTTGTAATCTTGCTCATAGCTTCATTGAGTTCTTCTTCTAACAGATCATCATTTCTGTTTCAGATTTATGATGACGAGCCTGTTCTTCAGGCGTTCAAGCTGATGAGAAGAAAGAGAATCGGAGGCGTACCCGTCATTGAAAGGAAAAGTGGAATGCCAGTAGGTAACATAAGCCTTAGAGATGTTCACTTTCTCCTCACTGCTCCAGAGATCTACCATGACTACAGGTTAATACACTTTTTTTTTTTTTGGTAAACTAGGTTAATACACTTCATAAATCATTGTAATACATACTTGGTTATCAGAGAATTGTCAATCTTGATTACTTTCTCTTGATCTATTTAGGTCAATCACAGCGAAGAACTTCTTAGTAGCGGTCAGAGAGCACCTGGAGAAGCATGGGGATACATCAGCTCCTATAATGAGTGGTGTGATCGCTTGCACTAAGAACCATACACTAAAGGAACTTATATTGATGCTAGATTCCGAGAAGATCCATAGGATATATGTGGTGGATGATTCTGGTAACCTCGAAGGACTCATCACTCTCAGAGACATCATCGAAAGACTTGTCCATGAGCCATCTGGCTATTTTGGGGATTTCTTTGACGGTGTTATGCCTCTTCCCCAGAACTACCGAGTCTGAGAAAATGGTCTCTTTCTTGTGTAAATTGTCTTTGGTTTCGTTATGCTTCTGTCTGTTAGAGCCAAAGTTCTTGAATTTGTGTCATAAACGCTCGAACAGGAATAAAGAAACGAAAAAAGAGCCGGTTTTTGAGTGAATGTCTGAAATACACTAAACTAAGATTCTGGGATTTGTTCCAACATGTTGAATTGAAATCACTAGGGCCCTGGTTGGAGTGAGTCCTCTTCGAACTTGATCAAGATCTGATCCATCTCGGGATGATGCTTCCTAACCTGAAAGTTTGTTTCAGACAGATTTAAATACCAAATACAATTACTGTAGGCAATAGTCACAAGCTTGTATTAATTACTTTGATGTTTGCCATGGATAAGAGCTTGTGAGAAGCTACATAGGCAACATCTGAGTCATTTAGTCTCTTTTCCACAAAATAGATGACTTCAGAAACACCAGACTGCAAGAAAGAAAACAAAAATGACGCAAGTCCATGTGACTGAGATTATCTACTTGCATTAAATTGGTCAATCCGTCGTAATTGACCATTGGGGTCTAGATATCAAAACGACAAGTTAGCTGAAGACATATTACTACAGTACCTTATCAGAATCCAAATTTGACAAATCAATACAATTCGTATGAAGAACAAACCTGTATAATAATCTTTGCACATTCATTGCAAGGAAACATTGTAACATAGAGCTTCTGCAAGAGGAAAACAAACAAACTCGAATAAGCAATCCACACATAAACATTTTGGAACAAAAACTAAAGCAGAATCCCTAGGTTTTCTCTAGCAAATAGAATTTTAAAGTTAATAGGTTTGGTACATATTGTGTAGATTCTGACAATCATATATTAGAATATACTATAAAGTTTAAATCTTTTCGTTCAAGCAGAAACTCGATGATTTGCAAGAACAAGAAAATTTTCAAAGAAACGAACCTGGCCAGCCGCGGATGCGTGGTTTGTGTTTAGTATGGCATTGACTTCAGCGTGACAAACATATCTACAAAATAAGAAGCAGAAACATCAGAGCTTAGAAATGAGCCAAAAACGGATGAGAACTGAAACATCTTACACCCTGTTACAGATTCCCTGAGAAAAGTGTGTACAATACTCAGCAAAACAAGAAGTCAAAGGTTCAGCCGTAGTTTGAATCATTGAGATTATTACTCACGGATACTTCGTCTCTAATGGGTCCCCAGTTTTCGATTTCTGCAAAACAGCCAGGAGCAAACTAAACGAAAACGATCCAAATTAAGGTACTGTAGTAACATGTCACATGAATGTAATACCTTGGCCCAAGGAAGTCTATCATCCGAGCAGCCTCTTGGAAAACCATTATAGCCAATCCCTAAATGAAAGAAGAAAGTTTTTGATTTATTGTTTAACTGTGTCTCACTTGCACCAAAGTGCTAGTATAAGTACAATTATGAGTGAGAACATAAAATTATTAGACAAGCCACACTTAATATTGTTAAAAAATATATTACAAGACAAGTGTAATCCATTATCTTACCCAGAATTACACCATTTTGGCTCACCAAACATGCACCAACCTACCGAAGCATAAGAATGGGAAAGATAGTAAGTTTTGATTACTTCCAAGTTAAAATGACTATGCACACGTGATCCAATCTTTTTGCATCAAATGATCAATCAGAAAAGGATACCAAATTATCACAAAAGAAAGGCATCTGGTAGTTAATATGTAATTTCGAATTTTGGAACCTTATAGGTTCCAATTCTAACCTTAAAGTGCGTACCTTTAAATGTGCCAGACAACAAAATACCAATTAATCCAGTAATTCATTGGAAAAAACTTAATTAAAATGATCCATTTAACCAAACCTATTCTCATTATATATAGGAAATAACTGGTTGAATCTCAATTGAAACTCACAGAAACTACAGGACTGTTTGAATACTCATTTTGTTCATCATTGAAAAAGAATCGCAGCAAGAAAATTACCTGCCTGTTAGGATCCTTTGACCGTTCTGCTGACAGGAATGCAATCGCCATGAAATAATCATCCCATGATAAGTATCTTAACAACAATCACAGCAAATTCTACATCAGAAGTCTATCATCCACCAGATTCCCAGCTAATTTTTCGAATAATCAAAAAAAGTTGGAAGATTCTGGTGTGTTTAACTAACGGAAATCGGGCTAAATCCGAAGAAAAAAAAATGGAGATCAAACAAACCCTTTTCGCTTCAAGGGACTGAAAGGATCTAGATCCGGGAATCTTCTGGAAACTGCGGTGATTTCAGTTGAAGCAGCTTTTCGGGATTTATGGGTTTTAGGGTTAGATGAGAAGAAGTGAAATGACAGAGCTGAGATAAAAGCACCGAAGATTGCAGACGTAGAGACAAGTGCAAGATCTCGAGAGTTCATGGATTCTTTAAAGAAAATTATCCTCAAAGAGTTGTTGCTGGTTGGCTCTTCTCTGTTCACTCTATCAACCGAACAAATGTAGCGGGAAACTTGGATCAATTCCTCAAATGCCAATAATTGAGAAAACTAGTTCTCATATGCCATCTCCTTAATATTCATTTAGTTTTGATTTATTTTTAAGTGAGAAAGTGAGTAGAAAACAACTGTACCCTTAGTGAATCTATATATTTACATGAGAAAACCAGGCCACATCGCCCAAACCAAAAATTACAAACCAAAATTTCAAATCAAAGGGTTAAATCTTAAAATTTGGATCAATTGTTGGTTTACCCACCCGTCCGTGTCGGGTCCGTATTATCCACCCTAATTGATTACGATCCCTCCACTTCCCTCTTTAAACAATTTTTGCAATAAACCCTAAATCTAGTTTTCTCTAGTTTGCGAAATTGAAAATTGAGAAAAGTAG
>OVAU01002895.1:0-11782 GCA_900406315.1 Biscutella laevigata subsp. laevigata
TTTAAACTAGGAAAGTGTCCTAGAGTGAAAATGCCCCTAAATTTTATTTATTTCACCGAGATTTATGTTTTGGTTAATTTAAGGTTGATTTTCGAAAAAAATTCTTGACGACATGGATTTTGATAAATCGATCGAACTAAAAAGTTGTAACTGGCAGGATCAATCGAACACCCTTGGGATCAATCGAACTTGCTTCGTTCTGATTTTTTCGTCCCAAATCGATCATAAAGCACCTAGAAGAATGCTAATTAGACCGATCAACTAAAATTTCACCATAATCTCAGCGTATTCTCTAACCTTTTTCAAACAGTTTTGTTATTAGTGTTTTTCTATGGGTGAATCGTTTCTTTAGGCTTATTTTCATATTGAGATAGGTCATGTTCGTTTGCTCAGTTTGCATATGTAGCCAGATGGTCCATCTAGATGATGTTCGTTGTTACATTTGGAAGATGCATCTAGATGGACCATCTAAATGCATCTATGTTCGTTTGTACATTTGGAAGATGCATATGAATGCATATTATTTTAATAATATTTTTATGATTTAAATTATATTTACAAATTAATAAATTATCAAAATATCAATGTATAAATTAAAAAGTATTCAAAATATCAATTCATAAATTAAAAAATTAAAAAATATCAATTTATAAATTAAAAATTTTTCAAAATATCGATTTATCAATTTTCTCGGAAAATCACGTTTTTCGAAAAAATCATGTTTTTCTCGGAAAATCACGTTTTTCTCGAAAAATCATATTTTTCTCGGAAAATCACGTTTTTCTCAGGAAATCACGTTTTTCTCGGGAAATCATGTTTTATCCCGAAAAATCACGTTTTTCCCGGAAAATAACATTTTTTCTCGGAAAATCACGTTTTATCCCGAAAAATCACGTTTTCCCCGAAAATCACATTTTTCCTGGAAAACACAAAAATCATGTTTTCGAGGAAATCATGATTTTCCGGGAACAACCCTGATTTTCCGGGGAAAGAATGATTTTCCGAAGAAAAACGTGATTTTCCAGAAGCAAACGTGATGTTCCGGGAGAAAACGTGATTTTCCGAGATAAAACGTGATCTTCCCAAGAAAAACGTGATTTCCAAAGAAAAACGTGATTTTACGAAGAAAAACGTGATTTACCGAAGAAAAACGTGATTTTTCAAAGAAAACATGATTTTCCGAAGAAAAACATGATTTTCTGAAGAAAACGTGATTTTCCGAAGAAAAACGTGATTTTCTGAAGAAAAACGTTATTTTCCGGAATAAAACGTGATTTTCCAAAGAAAAACTTGATTTCCGAAGAAAAGCGTGATTTTCAGAAGAAAAACGTGATTTTTCGAGATAAAACGTGATTTCCGGAAGTTAAACGTGATTTTGCCGGAGCAAATGTGATGTTCCAGGAGAAAACGTGATTTGTCGGGATTAAACGTGATTTTCCGAAGAAAACGTGATTTTCCGAAGAAAAACGTGATTTTTCGAAGAAAAACTTGATTTTTCGGGATAAAACGTGGTTTTCCGGAATAAAACGTGATTTTCCGAAGAAAAAACTTGATTGACCGAAGAAAAACATGATTTTTCGAGTTAAAACGTGATTTTTTGGGATAAACCGTGATTTTCCGGGATAAAACCTGATTTTTCGGGATTAAACGTGATTTTTCGGGATAAAACGTGATTTTCTAGGATAAAACGTGATTTTCCAGGATAAAACGTGGGTTTCCAAGATAAAACGTGTTTTTCCGAAAAAATATAAATTTTTTAGATGCATCTAGATGCATCCAAATGCATCTTCAAAACACATCTAGATGCATCTCTAAATTTTGCCTAAATTTGAAACTCATCGAGATGGATCATTTGGATGAACCATCTGAATGAGCCATTTAATGACGCTAAACGAACATCAATTTGCAGCTGCAGCCAGCTGAGCAAACGAACAGCACCATAATCTCTATAATAATAAAACAGAAGTCAATTAGACAACGTATGATTGACATCTGTCATCTAAATTTTATTTTAAAACAAAATTTAATTCCAAAAATTTATACGTAATTCTCTTATCAATTCGTTTGTTCAAAAAACATATCAATTTTTTTTTTCTCCCGAAAAATCTCTCCACAATCTCTAACTTCCCCCACTATAACTAGATATAGATTTTTTTATAATTTAATTGGTTACAAAAATTATTATATTTTTTTAACATAAGAGTAATCGTACATACCAAAAATTTATCCAAAATATTTCTATCAATTCTCTTTTTTTCCAAAAAATCTTCTTTTTCTAAATTCTCCACGATAATTATATATTTTCTATTATACAATTGTTTGTAAAAATTATTATGTATATTTTTATAACAATAATAGCTTGTGCATGCACGACCCAAAATACTAGTATAAAATAAGTCTGGAGGAATGTGTCATGTTGACGTCACTTTTGTTTTCAAGATTTTGTTTTAGTTTTTGGGTCATGTTTTGAACCATGGATTTTATTTGAGATTATGAACAATTTCACGAACATAATTAGAGATTTGACAAATGAGAGCTTGATGAAAAATGATGTTTTGCCCGAAAAGAACACGACTGGGGCAAAAATTAAAGGTTTATGGATTTAATTTAAGTTTTGATTTAGTTTCTGGTTTGTAATATGAAAACAAAAATAACTTTACTTTTTGCAAGTTTAATTTAACACTAGATTTGTACCCACGCATTTGCGCGGTTTATTTTTATTTGGTTAGTACACATTAACACTTTATACTTTAGATTATGAAAAAATAATAGGTATAATTTTAAGTCATACATGATTTATTGTTTGATTTTTAAAATTTATTTAAAAAATTAAGTAATATTTAATTAGTTACGGAGATTTTAGATAGTGTTAAATTTAATGTAGGTAAATTAGTGAATGAATGATGCTTAAATTCTAAGACAATATCGAAATTATTATATTGAAGTACATTTTATATTGAAATTAAATAAAAAACTTAATACTTTAAGAAAATAATTTACGGTGTATTTGTATTTAAATATTTTTATTTATCTTGAAAAAATATTTGATTTAAAAACTATAAAAAACTCTCGGTTGGTTGAATATATTTTAAAAAGATTTTGTCGAGATTTTACTATTGGATTTAAAATTTATTCAGTTTGTTAAAGATTTATTAGGTGATTATTTTGGAATATACCAATATTTATTGGTTCAATTAATTAAATGTAAATTTTAATGTTGCTAATATATTTTTGTAGCATATGCATATTTATAATTTAAAGATAAACTAATAAATGTTGAATAAAATTAAGTGGTTCATTTTGACTTTCTTAAATAGATAAACTCTACTTTAATAGTATCTAATAGTATCGATTGTTAATTTTTAATATATTAACTTAGACATAAAATTTACTAACTAATTACTAACTTTTTATTTCTTATATAAATTTTATTAAACAATCATTTCTAATACGTAAATAGAGATATAAGAGATATTTTATTTTAAAATTAATAGTAATATATTGACCAAAAAAATAATATTTTTTTTTGGGTCGTAATGTAAAATATATAGAACCCAAAAAACAGTTTTACAGGCGAGCCTGCTACAAGCCGAACCTATATATACAACGGTAAGTGAAAGACAAAGAACCAGCCTAGATGAAAAGCCCATCGAGTGGGGGAGAGGACCGAGACAGAGGAGGAAAAGGGGGGAAGTTGTGGAGAAGGCCTCGATAAAAACCTCGGACGCGAAAACCCAATGGAAAAACACGTCAGAGGAAAAGAGTGTCCTACTCCACAACAGCCTCCGACTCAGTGTAAGAGCGGCGAGTACGAAGCCAGACCATATGGAGATCACTCCCAATGCCCCCAGGAGGACACAACGAGAGCAACCTATTCTGCATGCTACGGTCAACCAGCTTGGTGAGCATCAGAGCCGAGATCAGCGGTCGAGCAGAGTGGAACCGAGAGTTCCGCTCACACCAGATGTGATGAATAGAGGACTGAAACATCAACCGGAAAAGAAGCAGCTGAGTGGACGAGGAAGACCGTGCAGTCAAGCGGGTGACGAGTTGTCCCCAATCCGTGGTATAATCACCAGCCATAGAATCGCAAACCACCAGATTCCAGACCTGAGAAGAATACCTGCAAGTGAAAAATAAATGGTCCCGAGTTTCTGGTAACCCGCAACCAAAGGTGCACAGAGGAGACAGACTAGTCCAACGAGACAACCGGGCCGCTGTCGACAAGCGGTCAAGGACGGCAAGCCAAGTGATAAAAGCATAGCGAAGCACCAAGTGAGTGAACCAGACCCCGCGAGCCCAAGGCACATGCGGACCCCGGGTGCGAATGCAGTCCCAAACGAAAGAAGAAACAAACCGGGCAGAGTACCTATCAGCCGAAGTGCGCCAAAGAGCCCTATCAGCAGCAGCTGGATGCATCCAGAATTACAGATGAAGAATAAGAGACTCGACGGCATTCAGATTCGGAGAGCGATGAAGCCGGCCCGGACTACCCGTAGCTAGAACAGAGGCAAGAGTGGCCAAAAGAGGAATACCCAGACGCCCCGGACCATCAAGGCCTAGACGCGCCAGTAGGGGACCCTCCGAGGTCCAGTTATCATACCAGAAAGAAATGTCCGAACCAGGACCAATATCCCAACGCATAAAAGAAATATTAACATAGTGTTTGAAATTAATATGAATATATTAATATTGAATATATTAATTTTAAAATGAAAATTTTTAGTTAGGATTTATAAACTAAATTTGTAGGATTGAAAAAAAAATTGATTAAAATATAGTTTCTATTTATATTCAATTAATTTTAAATCACCGTAAATATATATATTTATTATAAACTAATAGAATTTAATGGTTAATATACTTTACGTTATTAAGTTTATTAATTTCATGGAGATTATAATAATAGATGAATATTTTTTAATCTTATATGTTTTTGTTTTTATTGGTATTTTAGATTTAAATTAAATTTTATTTTGATGAAATTTATAATGCAATAAAATTTAGATTTTTGAATATTTTTTGATTTAATCTAAATAAATCCAACTTATTACTAATATTTTTTTAATTAACTAATGATTTATATTTTTAATTTTTATTAATAACTTTTTGTTTGAAAATAAATTTGTTATAAAGTAATTAGATTAATCCAACATATTTTTATTAATATTTTATTTAATATCTTAGTGAGTTAGTTAGAGATATTTTATTTAACATTTAAAACTTAATTGAATTATTGGTAAATACATAATAAATATGCACGAAAATTATTTTATTATTATCATTGTTTAATTTAATATTCTATTTAATATCTTGGTTAGTTGTTTAGAGATATTTTAATTTAAATCATCCTACATGTTTTAACGGGTGAAACTTATGTTTGAACGGTGAAAGGAAAAAAAATTCTTGTTTTTTTTGTCAAAAAAAAAAAAATTCCTGTTTAAAAGGACTTAAACTTTAAAACTGGTGCTTTTGACATTTTTCATTTTAAAAATTGTGTTGTTGAGTTTTATTTTCATTAAACATACGGTTGGGGTAAGTTGGGTTTAGAGAGAGTTTGATAGATATTAACAACGTTTTCTACAGTCTTACGCATCGTGAGAAGGATTGAGACACCTAAGCAAATATATTTTTGTCTCCAATCAACCATTTTTGAAATATAAAGAAAAAGGAAATTGCACAAGGAATATATATGAGATATCTCAATTCTCAAGTACAAAGAAAATGGGGAACCCCACATGCCACCAAAGAATATGCAGCAAAATATAAATCAGAAGAATCAGCTAAAAACAAATGTGATTGTGGATGTAATAAGTTTAAGGTAAGGGCTTTCGCTAAGCTAGGACGCATAAGAACAGAGATTATGCACGACACCTGACTGAGTCCATGCATAAATCAGAAGATCCCAGAGGACACTATACTCCTCTAAAAACCAATCCCAAAGGGCAACTAAGTTTTAGTATAAAAGTGGCCTTTTTGTTAATCCAACATTAATCAAACCACAAGCAACACCAAAATTGTTGGAACACGAGACTTTCTCTATAAACCACAAACAAAATACCAAATGTTAGTAAAAACTACTTTATGACAGAAACTATTACCAGAAGATCAGCCACGAATGTCTGCATAAAGTCTGCACTCAAGAATAGCAGAGTAATTGTCACTTGTCCAATGTTGCTGCCAACAACAGACAGAGCACATAAGAAAGTTTGGAACATGTAAGAAAAAAGCACCACATAAAGATCATTCTAGTAAGGAATTGTATCTTAAAATAGATATTCAAACAACAGGATAGAGATTTAATGGCTGATGCCCTTCTTTGCTTTCATTGACTCGAGTGCTTTGTTTCTCAACTCAATCTCAAGCTTCATTGGATCTGACTCTTCCACTTTTTTACTCTTATGATGGGTCTCAGCTTCCCCCTCTGAAGTATCACAATGCTCTCGATTCTTATGTTTCAGCTTCTCACCACGACGCTCTTCCCTTTTACGACGTCTTTCCTCTCGCCTGCGTTTCTTCTCCTCCTTTCTCGTTTTCTTTTCCTCTTTCCTCCTCCTTTTAGCCTCCTTCCTATCTTCTAGGTCAGATTCAGAACTCCCATTGTCATCTGATGATATTTCTTCCCTATCAGATCTTTTATGCTTTCTTCTCCTTTTATCCTTTCTAAGATGTCTGCTGCCATCTTTCGAATCAGAAGAAAGGTTTGCATTCAGATCGCTGTTATCCTCTTTATCAACCGGCTCCCTGTCTTTCCCTTTATGAGAAAGAGGCTGAGTATTCCCTACTGAATTTTCTAGTCTAACAGATTCCTTACGCCTCTCTGATAACTTTTCACTGTAAAAGTTGAATGGACCGAAGTTAACAGACTATAAAAATCTGAAGTCATAAGATATTCATATGGAAAAAGGAAAACAAATAATATGCACCTCTTTCTCTCTTGCTCCTTAGAGTGTTCCTCGCGCCCAACTTCTTGCAACTTCTCCGGTAATTGTTTCCACTTACCAGAATCAGGTGACTGCACAGACGTTTTCTTTAACAGCATAGAGTTTTGATACTTGTCCTCTCTATACACAAGGTCAAGGAGTTAACACTATGAAAAAAGAATCTGCGTGTAACTTGAAACAGTTTGTAGCACCTTTTGTTAAATGGCATATACACAAATAAAATGGTAAATCGAATCAAGAAGTGCATACCTATCTCGCTCTTCTGGATGTCCAGGAGATCTCCTGTCCCTCCACTGTTTTCTTCCACTTGGTGAAGGAGACCTACGACGAACTAGAGGTGAGGGCGACCTAGATGAAGATCTGCTCCAAGATGGAGATCGTCTCCTACTGCTGTCATCAGGTGATCGTGAAGCAGATGATCGTGAAGCAGATGGCAATCTTCGCTTTCGCCGGTCAACAGGTGTTGGTGATCTGCGCCTAACTGGAGAACGTGCTTTCTGATGTCGAGAGGAAGGAGAAGATCTACCTCGACCTCTAACCGGTGACACTGATTCGCCCTGCTTGACAAGTGAAGGGGATTCAGGACGTCCAGCTGGTGAGAGGGAGTCTCGCTCTTTGGCAGGTGTCAATGAACTACGTCTTCTGTCAGGTGGGGATGGTAACCCATTTTTTCTACTAGAACGGGAAAGTAAACTGGGTGATGGTGAATTAAGATGGTTGGTTGAATGAGATCCTCCTATCCTAATGGGCGAGGGAGATCCTGGACGCCTAGGGGGTGGTGAAGGTAACCTTTGTCCAGCGGGTGGTGAAGGCAATCTTGACTCAGCAGGTGCCCTGCGCCTAGCCACTGGTGACAGAGATCTCCCTTGTGAGTCAGAATTTTCTCGCCTAGCCACTGGTGACCTTGACCTGTTACGCCTATAAAGTGGAGATGGAGACTTGCGCCGCCTAGATATAGGTGAAGGAGACCTACGCCGCCTTAAGGGCAATGGAGATCGCCGATGCCTAGCTGGCGCTGATGGTGACCTGCGTCTCCTAGCAGGAGGTGTTGGTGACCTGCGTCTCCTAGCAGGCGGGGTTGGTGACCTGCGTCTCCTAAAGGGCGATGGAGATCTGCGACGCCTAGAAGAGGGTCGTGATTGACGGCGTCTCTCCGGTGTAGACAAACGGCAGCGTCTTAGTGGTGATGGTGATCTGTAACGTCTAATAGGAGACCGTGACCTGCTTCCATAAGGCGAGTGTACCCTACGTCGCCGAGGAGACAGAGACCTCTGCAAGGAACGTGATCTGGATCTACGCCTTGAATATGACGATCTGCGCTTTCTGGGTGAGATGGAGGCATCTGATAACCGAGATAAGCTCCTTGATTTCCGTTCACTGTGGTACAAGTACATCAGCCATTAGTATAAACTGTATCAGGATTTACAGGGTCTAACGTGTTGAAGCTAGAGGCTACAATTTCAATGGATTGAGAAAAATACCCAGAATGACTTCTGGAGCCTGATTTTTTTCTGCTGGTCGATCTAGAACGTGACCCCCTGCAAAACAACCAATTAATATACACATATAAATGGTATTGGAAGACCAAAACCATTGAAGAATTACCGGACGGGTGAGCGTGATATATCTCTACGACGTGGAGATATTAGATCCCTGCATCACGGAGGTAACGTCAAAAGCCCGCACACTATACTCTTAAGCAAAAATACTTCAGAACATGCAGCCAACCCAGTGTCATACAAATCACCAGTCCCATAACACATGTATTTATACATGTAAATGTTAAAACCAAAAGACATTAAGAGAACTCTACCTTCTCCTTTCTTTTACACCATTCTTCTCATCAGCCCTTCTCTCATCCTCTGGTCGTCTTGAAGGTTTTGTCTCCATGCTATTCGTCACCTTTGGTTCAACGCCGCTGTCCTACAGTAGTTTGAGGTAAAGCAAATGAACCCTAATAATTGCAGAAGCTATCTGAATAACATGAAAAGAACAGGCGAATGTTAAAACCAAAAGACTATCTGTAAAGACTGAAACTCTAGCATGAATAAGTTAGTCTTACTATTTTCCTTAATGCATCGTGCTCAAGGTTCTTATTTTCTCTCTCCCTCCTCCCTATTTCATTTGCAAGCTGGTCTGCTTTTTCGATTGCTTCTTCCTGTCACAAAAGGTATATAATCATGAGACCACGGGCGAAAGAAAAGTAATACATATCAGTTTAAACTTTAAAATGACTAAACACCTGTTTTTTCTTTGTTTCGGCTTCTTTAGCATCTAGAAACTGCTGTGGAACACCACTAGAATTATTTTGTGCACTTATAAGAAGTGTCCAGAGTTCTTTCATGAACTTGCCAGTATTTTTCTCCATGAAACCAGTGAGAGATATCTGAATCTCCTTACCGTTCACTACCTACATTAGGAACACCATTCAATCGCATATCAGTCCAAAAAGGTTTGACGGCAACAGAAAAGCTCACTTGTCACGATGGCATGGCTATAGAACTATGTCACCCCTTAATCTCAAGTAACACCAACCAACAACACTAGATACAAATAAAACCTTCCAGTAAATATCATAAAAAAAATCTACTGTCGAATAAAACATGGATAAGGAATAGCAAAAGAAAGGCTCAGGGATCAGTACCTTCCCATCAAGCAGACCGTATATAAAGTTGATCAGTACTTCATCTTCAAAACCAAGAAGCTCAGTGACTCTAGTTGCAATCCAAGGTTTCATAACATCCATTTTCACTTTGGTCACATCCACCTAACACCAAGCCAAGCACAGTATGTCAGCTGCTACAACCGGTAAAAAAAGAACCGCCATTGTGCCCTCCTAAAACTTCAACTCATAGTAAAATATAAATTGATTATACAGTAATTGAAAGTAACCTAATTTGATACAGAATTAACTAATCCACAAAACCAATTATAACTTCTTAGTCATCAAACTGACACAGAAAAGAAACCCACCAGATTTTCCAACTCCGCAGCAAATTTCTGGCTTTTCATCAATTTGGCTTGCTTGTTAGAAAACCGAGTATCCTGCTCGGCGGAAGTACCCTAAAACTCAAACAATAGAAGAATGAGAGCCTATCGAAAACCCATGTGAAAAAAGGAAACACTTAAAACAAAGCTTAAGGGCTAGCGAAATTTCGAATTGCATAGATCTGGATCTAAAAGATTATACATAAATCTCCCTAATCAAGAGAGAATATGATCAAGAAACTCACCCGGAAGAACCCACCAGACATATTTTAGGGTTTCTTTTGCTCTTCGCGAGAAATTGAAGGGTCGAGAGGAAAGATTGAGCTTGCAAGAGATTCTTCTTGTGTATAGTACCCACAAGGGTTTGAAGGATTTTTACGAACCAGCCCTAACTATGATATCTCGCTTAATTTTCATTTTCTACAATTACCCTCGCATTTTTAGTTAAATAACGTTGTTGCCATTCTGGCGTCATCGATTCATCGTTCGTTTTTTTTTTTTCAACCGATTCATCGTTTGTTAAACAACAGTTTTTGACCTGATAAGACAAGGTTTACAAAAAAACTGAGCTTCTTAATACTGCCACGTATCACCAAATATATGAGTGTTATTTGCATAAGTCGATTCTAAGCATAAATAAGCTTCACATTATTAACCTAATGGACTTAATTTAACTCACTTCTTTTACTTTCAGATGAGCTTTAAAAGATGTTTTGGCCCAACAGACTTCACTTTAGCTAATGAAGTTTTAGGTTTCAAGTGAGAGATCGACACTTATCTTCACAATCTCCATGTCGTTGATTTCTCCACCTGAAACTACTACATGAGAGCTTAGTGGTGAGTACTTTCTCGATCTGTCTTCTTCGATGTGAGTGTGTGAGTGAGGTCTTCCAACTCTTCTTCTCTTCACTATTTCGATTTAATGACAAGATTAGATGCCATTGACAATGGAAAGCTCCACTTTCTCTCTCTCTTTAATTTCCGATCTGTCTTTCCGGCATCTCCGGTGACATCACGACTTCACCGTCGACGTGAGCGTGACCGGGATCTTCCTCTCGTCGAGCTCTTCTCCTTCCTCAGCTTCTTCTTCCAAATCCACGTCTCCTCCGACGTCATTCTCCAGATCCGGTGATTTCCTTCTTCTCTTCTCTGTTTCTGAACCCCTTTACCTCGATTTATAAACGTCTGACTTTGTCTTCTCTGAAAATGGTGACCTAGTTGTGTCGACTTCTTCTCAGTTCCTTTTCAATTATGACCTAGGTCCCTTAAGTTTCTTTGATCGGTATCCATGGAGTTCTTGTCGGAATCTGACTCTGAGATAAATCCACACGACCTTTACTCTATGAGATATATGTTCATTGCTCTCAGGTATTAACCTTTCCGGGTGTCGTTTGAAGTCTCATTTGAACGATTTGCAGAAGCATATATCCAGATTCTCCTTTACTCACGGAGAGGTAACAATTTAAAAGTTTTATTGATGGTCTTTCGAAGATGAATTTGAGAATCTGAGACTACTTCGCGTGTGATTTAAAACCAGAGCTAGCTCACTTCAAAAATCTACCTATTTGGATTCTCTGGAAGATTTGGAAAACCAAAAAATCTGTTGATTTTTCAAAACAGAGATTCACCATGGACGGGGAGATAGTTTAATACCTTGTATGAATTCCAATCATCCTTCTTTGAATCAGTATCATGCTATACACGCTTGGCAAAGGCCAAATCAAGGTTGGATTAAGTGTCATGTGGATGGTTCGTTTTTGGGTGTTGAAACTAGCTCTACGCCTAGGTGGATCTCTCGCGATTGAGGCAGTGGTTTTGTTTCGGCAGGGCAAGCGACCGGAAACTCCACT
>OVAU01002896.1:0-11777 GCA_900406315.1 Biscutella laevigata subsp. laevigata
TTTAATATTGTTAATATTAATTTTATGTATTTAATAAAAAATTTGGATACTCGAAACCGACTAGATCCAATCCAAATTCAAACCGCAAAAGTAATCGAGTTCTCTAAGACTCACCCCGAAAATTCAAAATTCGAATGAATTATATTATAACTCGAATAAATAAATGAATGCCGACCCCTATATTTTACAATATGTTTTGTCTATTATTGGAATTATGTTATATTATTTATAATAATTCTTATCGATGATTTATTATTCAATGTTTTATTTTCAATAAAAATAATATCTAGATTTATCACATGATAAAAGATGTGAAATCTAGCATTTTATAGTGTTATATGTTTCATGAAGATGTTTTGTATTAAGATTGAAGAGTGGAATGAAACACGTTTGTAAAATGTTATTGGTTTGTAGTTTTGTATAATTAAAAATTGAGAGGAAAAAGAGCACACCATTTCAAGAAAATAAAAGTCAACGTTTGGGATAAGTCTTATAGCACCTCCAATCNAGCGTTCAGTCCAGCATAACAACGTGACATGTGGTTCATTAAAAAATAATTAATAAAAATAAATAAATAAATAATAACACCTACCCAAACCGCACTTGTTCGACCTCGTGCTCTATATAAAAGGATACAAAGACTGGTAAGCAGCACATTGTGAATTCATTCAGCATCTCATCGCTCAACGTTTCCTTCTTCTTCTTCTTCTTCTTCAAAGGGGTGCTCTGAGGTATGTTTCGTTTTCCTCCTTCCTAAATCTTAGATCCATTATTCTCGATTTCCGAATCTACGCTTAGATCTCTCTGTGGAGCTTTTTTTTTCTTTCATTTTGACCATCTGTGGATCTATTGATTACGTCCTTGTTTTCTTTTGGGAGTTTTATCACTCTTTTGAAGATGGATTGACTTTCTTATTTGTGTTAATATGAACTAGTAGGAGTTATTTATTATGGCTTAGATGTCGAAGTAGAATATCCTGATCTCATCTCTGGTTTTGGTATCTTTCCTTATCGATGATGATCTACTGGGTTAAGATCTATTTTTTTGGTGCGCATCGATGAGATTGGTGTTGTAACTAGCTGGGACACTTTGAAACGAAGTACTGTTGAGCCAGTTTTTGTTTCTGAATCTTGTAAATATGTTGATATGAATGGTTTATGATTGTTTACAGATCACAAAGATACCATAACTATGGCCAAAGGAGTGGTAGTTTTGAACAGCAGCGAGGGTGTTAAGGGCACTATCTTCTTCACCCAGGAAGCAGAGGGTAGTTTTTTTTATAAGTTTTTCTCTGAACCATTTCTTGCTTTGTTTTGTTTACCCTTCTTCTTAAATGACCGAATTCTTCTTGTCTTGGGTTTTTGCAGGTAAAACCACTGTGACTGGAACAGTTTCTGGCCTTAAGCCTGGTCTTCATGGTTTCCATGTCCATGCTCTTGGTGACACCACTAACGGTTGCATGTCTACTGGTACTCTTTCTCCTCTCTCTACATTGTTTTTTTTAAGATCTAATTATCGTCCAAGTAATTGAAGTTGTTTGGTCAATCTCGTATTCTAGGTCCACATTTCAACCCTGATGGTAAAACACATGGTGCCCCAGAGGATGCTAATCGTCATGCTGGCGATCTAGGAAACATCGTTGTTGGAGATGATGGTATTTCTTTCTCAATATTCTTATATTCCCAATCACTTTTGTTTGCTATTCCCTCTCAGATGTGCTTTATGCAGTCTTAGTTTCATAGTACAATTTTCATCTCTGACCAGTTTTAGTGTTCATGGGTTTAAACACATTCTTTTGTTGATTTTTCAGGAACTGCCACCTTCACAATCACTGACAGCCAGGTTCATTGCCGTGTACCTATTTTATGCGTTTTTTTTTTCCTTTTCCAGGAATGATATAGCGAACCAATATTTCCTTTTCGTTTTACAGATCCCTCTCACTGGACCAAACTCTATTGTTGGAAGGGCTGTTGTTGTCCATGCAGACCCCGATGACCTCGGAAAGGGTGATGACTATATATTTATATAAGGACATCTTTTGGACTCAACATCCACTTCATAAAAACGCTCTCTAACCTGGACTCTCATTGGTTTTGACATTTTCAGGAGGCCATGAACTCAGCTTGAGTACCGGAAACGCAGGCGGCCGTATTGCTTGCGGTATGTATGTGAAACTAAATTACATTTTAAAACATCTATACAAATCGATCATGAGCTGGATCATTACCACCACAATCACCTTGAACTCCATTGATTCTCTGGCAACACAGGGCTCATCTTTGGTTTTATACATCATCTTGCATTTTGGGGTTCCGCTGAAAATCGATCACATATTAAATCATTTCTGTCTGAAACTGTGTTAAGAGTTTTTTAAATGTTTAGGAAGTGACTATAGATGAACTATAAGCGCGCATGACTCCAGTCTTCCGAAAGGATTAACTGACTGGCCTTTGGTCTACCATTTTGCAGGTATCATTGGTCTTCAGGGCTAAGTTGTTATGTTTCCCAAGAAGATATTGTTGTAATAAGAGGTCCTACCTATCTACCTCAGTTGTTTGCGTGTATCTGTTGGTGTATTGTTTAACGCATTTGTAGTTCAGACAAGGAAAATACAGTGAAAATTCTGCAGTTTACTGTTTCATGAATTAAAAGAGTTGGTTATAAGTTTTTAAAGATGTTACGAATCCTCAGTATTTCAATACGTCAATGAATAAGAAATAATTACGACGTAAAAACAACAGACAGAAAAGAGGTATTATCCCATTATCTATGACGTAAGCTGTCCTTGCTCTCTTGCTAGTTTGCGTAGTAGACAAATTTTGTCTGAATCAAGTTGTTCATGAAAATCGAATGGAGTTTACTGTCAAATAATTACACAGAATATATTCGGACATCAATTTCTTTCGTATTAACAAAATCAAAGTACATCAATTATACAATATCATTCCTTTCGGACAAAAATGGTGGAAAAAAACAGTGCTAATGGCTCACGTTTCTTCATGACTGCCTTGTTATGGTTTTAGATCCTCCGGAGAAAGAGTCAAGATACCTGACTGCTCATCAACCTTTTTCAACAGAAGCATTAGAAGTGGAACTCTTGAAAGTGTTCTTTGTGATCCCACCATTATCATTTTTTTCTGTCCAATCCAAAAACGAAAACTCAATCAATAATGGAATTAGCCATTACTCAACACTACCAGATCCTCTCTCTATCTCTCTCACCTTTGCTCGCGTTACAGCAACGTTAATTCTATGCCAATCTCCTAGCAGTGAAGAAGCAGAGCTCTTTGGTTTCTCTCGAGATCTCACAAAAGATACCAATATACAGTCTTTATCTCTTCCCTAAAAACCACGTGAGTGGTTGGTTATTGAAGAACACGCGGTTACCAAGCCAATAACATTAGGTCCTAGAGCCAAACCTGATACTTGTCAATAGTATGTATCTCCACAGAAGTCGTTGGAATCGCGTGTTGAATGAGGCTTGCTTGTGAGTTATAAGGAGTAATGATTCCAATATCTCTACTATCTACTCCATTGTTAACTAGCTCCTCTACAATCTAAGTATTACTTAAGTAAGCCAAGGTTTTTTTTTAAGTTAAATGCATCTTTCCTATTCAATTATACCTCAGCTATTATGGACGCTTCAACTGGATTGTTGATCGCATTCTGATCCCTAGCTTCAAAAGCACGCAGCAAATCTGGAAAACAATATCACCGTCTCGTGAAAATCCAGCCGACATGGCAATGAAGAGTTTATATGAAGAAAAAGTAACTAGTAAGTAGCAAGAAACCTGTATTGACAAACACAACTGTTCTTGTTGGCTCCAGAACCTAATGGAAATATTAAAACGATTAAGATGCATAAAACCTACAAATATCGTACGGCAAGTGACTGGAGCTAAGCTGAAATGCTTTTCTACCTAACTAAAACACAAGTGTCAAAAAAACATTTCAAAGTTTGTCCTAGCCAAGGCTGACTGCATAACCAAATGCACTTGCCGCCAAGTACTCAGGGTTTAAGAAGAAGGAACGTAATATACACAGACCAAAGTCTAAGTCTAAATAGATGTGATAAAATGTTTTAAGAACAACACACTGACCTTTTTAAGCCATGAAGAAGTGGAACTGGAAGTAGAAAGCACAAGTGTGGCATTAGCTACTTCAGCGGAACCACAACATAATCTGTCTCCATATATCAAGGCATTTGATAGTTCCATAATACCTCGACACATTCGATACTGCACATAAAAAATGTTTTAGTAAAGCAGAATGATATACACAATAACAATGGCAACCTAATATAATTTCATCCTAGTAGATAAGGGCAACCTGGTTTTGTAACATCGAAATTGCCTGTGGATGAGCTTCTGATAACCTCCTAAACAAGCTTATACCCATCCCATTCTCTCTTGCCTCTGTACTCTGATTTCATCAGCACAACAATCATGCTGAGCTGAAGTTACTAGGAAGAAGGGGTATCTCAAAAGAGGTAGTAAACGCTTACCTGCACAAGTGGCGGTAGTTGATAGTGGTCGCCAACAAGCACAAATGTAGATGCAAACAGCAAGGGTCCTATCGAAACCTGATCAGCACAAAAAACCGTGCACTAATATCATTCCACGTCAAACACAACTGTGTCGATTCTAATAACTTCAAATTCCTGTCCGTAAGTTGTTTTCTAAGAGTTGCATTTCTACTCAGCTATTGGCAAGGAATGAGAGAACATACAGGGAGCGCAATCTGGCCAGCTTCATCAATAATGCATACGTCAAACCGCTTATTCACAAGCAATGGACTATTGATTCCCAAACAAGTGGAGGCCACAACTTTGACCTGGTCCAACTTTGTTTTGATGTCCTCAACACTGCGCATCTCCATTGCTGCCACAAAGAGTCTCAACTACATTGGAATGACTATGAAGCTTCAATAGTTGGACACTATGATACAAACCTGAAAAGCAACTTTCTCGAACTTCTTCGTGTACAGCCTCGTCTCTTCCAATACGTAAAAACTCAATTCCCTGCAAGTGTATTCAAAATAGTATGTGATATCTATATATATTTTATGCACAATAAACTCGCATGGGAACCTTCTAACTGTACAATAAACTACAGAATGTTGAACACAGCTATAAATATTTTAGAGAAAAAAAAAATATTCATAAGATGTACAATCCAGAAAAATAAAAAGGTTGGCTAGAGGATACAGTACCTGAGCTTTTAATTTGATAAGTAGATTATCAACAGCAGAGTTTGTGTAGGATGCAAGCAGGATCGATGAACCTCTGATCAACAAAGCTTTCACGGCATGGACCATTGTGGAGGTTTTTCCTGTTCCAGGCATTCCTAAGATCAAAGCATAGTCCTTTGCAGTGAGTATCTGGAAATGAAATAAAAAGAGCAAGTCCATGAGCTTTGTTTATCGTTCAGACACACCTTAAGTATAGCACATTAAACAACAGATCAGTTAGAAATAATCACACAATGACCTTAAGTATAGCTTGACGCTGATCATTATTTAAACTCTTTTCTGACCAAATATATGATATTGCTGGATCCTGGCTCAGTATAGATCCATTGTCAAATCGAGGCGGCTACAGAAATGTGGAAAAGAAAAAAGAGTAAACAAAGCATGTGAATAAGGATATAAGACCCAAATAGCTTCATCGTAATGAGGTGAAAACTGAACAAGATGAATTAGACAAATAACCTCAAGATCCACAATCATTTTCCTAATGGCCGTGCTATGTTCATTTTGTATGAAAAGCTGCATGAGATTGAACCTTGAAGAATATGAAGATCATGAATCAATATAGAGACAGCCCTTTGTAGGTAGGATCAATAAGTGAAAAAAAAATTAAGAAAAGTACCTCATAACAGAAAATGATGTCACGTATTCATCCTTGTAAATTCGCCATAACTCATGACAGAGATTAGACACCTCAGAATTAGATTCACTCCAAGGAAGACGTAACCGTTTGGAAAAAGAAACCTAAGATTGACATAACAAATGGAAAATCTTGAGCTCTTAGCCACTTCTGAGGAAGAACAATTAGGGAAATTGTACCAGACAAACTAAGGTAAACTGTTAAAAGAAAACCTGGGAGAAATGTGCTTACTGATACATGAATGCGACTAATATCTGTTATAATCCCATTTGCAACGGTCATGTGGCTGACTTCCGTGCGAAGAATCTGGATATGAAAATTTATAAGCATCAAAAGGGGACACAGCATCTAACTGGGAGTGGAATTTGAAATGCAATCAATTGTCTATTTCAATCAAGTGATCACAAATTTCGCATCTAATACTTTCAGAAAGACATGTTAGCAAGAAAATGTAAGAAAATTCGGAAGAATACTCTCGGGTTTTTTGGTTCACATTAGCTATGAAAAAGACAATCAAGAAATTAGTCTAAATGTACCACACGGTCTCCTGTTCTAAGTTTGCAATCCAGGTCTGCCGGAGTTCCAGCCTTAATGGTATCTTCACTGGGTACTCTTTCTCTAGATTCAGATGAGTTTTGACGAACAAAACGATAGATGAATCTACTTTCTTTATGAAAGTTATGATGCTGAAACGCATCTGTCGTGTCAAGAACCATGGAAGAGAGATGACTAGCAGAGTTACTGCCCTTTGCACCAAGTGGACTCGCAATGTCTTTCCGTAGAAGCTGGAAACAAATATAAATATAAGAACGCCAAAGAAGGAAAGACCGCTGACTTTGTATTCCAGTAAAAATAGCTGGTATTCAAGGCTGACCTGCATCTCTGTAGCTTCCAAGTCAATCAGCCTGTCCCACTGTCGGAGAAATTTAAGATGTAATGTTGAAAGGTGGGAAACATGTGTGTCAAAGACATCACCAAGCCCGCTACTCTCTGTGTTTCCACCATCTGCCTGGGGCAAGCAGACAAAGTGTTGCTTCAATCCGATATGATAAAGGTTTAACAGCATGAAGACGGACATTCAACCCCTCCACCAAACATGCTTAAAACATGTAGTTTGCTCTCAGGAATCTCATGCACAATAACTCTGACCAACTAAAAGATTAATATGCAGCGATGCAGCACAGATTACAAAACGGAAATTCAATGCAGTGCGCTAGCATAAGAATATGTTATAAACCAACGGTTGATTACGTATATAGTGAGATGGCATAAATCCATTAATTCAGACAATAACATACAAAGTACTTCATGGAAATTCAAATTTCAACCCGAACATGCTCAAAACGTAGAACCTTAAAAATTTGGGTAAAACCCGAGTTCACTATAGAAAACGTAGACCACGACCATTATTCAGCATAGAAACAAGAAAATACCTTATGATAAACTGTGCAGACATCCAGATGGCGACAGTTACGGCACATGTTTGGATTCTAGCACCAAAATAATAAATTATACCATTATCTGGTAAAATCTTCCCAAGGAAAAATGTCATATTGGACATCAGAGCATACCCGTAACATTGGCGGTAGTTGTTGAGTTGTTGACGCCACGAGGATGTAATTTGCAAGTTCGTTACGACGAATAATCAACCCCACCAAATCTGATCTTTGAACAGAAATTCCCTTTACAATTGAGCATTAAAACTTAGTAACTTCCAATATCTCGAGACCAACAAAAGGCACAAAACATCTTGACTAACCTGTGTATTATCTGACTGTAGATAGTACAAAAGGCCACTGTCAATGGGCTTTAGGTACCTGCAAAGTGGAAAACGTGAGATATAAACCAAGTTTGATAATTGATGTCCCCTTTCCTGCAAAAAAACAAGAGAAAGGCAGCAATTAAGCACCTCTCAGACATAAGGAGCGTGTACAAGATCACCTGCGCACAATGTTCCATTGACGACTGCATAACACAATAAAGATCAATTAGTATTTAATAAGCTTATGAAACTTTCAAATTTCGACTGAGTCTCTAGATAGATTTCCATACAGACCTGACCATTAGGAGCTTTTCCAGATTTGAACTCAAGGGGCATTATTTTCTCATCCACTGTGTTCATGTCAGATTCAACTATCACTCTGACTGAAGCATCAATCATTCCTTTCAGACCATATTTAGGAGCCCATGACATCTCCTCAATATCAATTACCTGAGGTCAGAATTTTTATTATATACATAATTGTATTCTCATAAAGGAGACGCTTAAAGATAAGCAAGGCAATTTAAGATGTCCAATAATGGGCTTGGTTCCAAGAGTATGCATCGGCTTGAAATGCCAAAGTCAGAGTTTTTGAACAAACAAATTGGTTTGGTTATCCACCTGAAAGAAATGAGATCCTCAGAAAACAGAAGGGGAGAAAATAAGAAGGCTCTTCACCTCTGATATCTTAACCATTTTGCGCCCATTAGTAGAACCAAAATCAACATTTGACATCCTTGAGTCCTGTATATAATGACCATGGGATGAGTAAAAGA
This sequence comes from Biscutella laevigata subsp. laevigata, assembly GCA_900406315.1. NCBI lineage: Eukaryota > Viridiplantae > Streptophyta > Magnoliopsida > Brassicales > Brassicaceae > Biscutella > Biscutella laevigata. Next base: position 8,426 of record OVAU01002896.1, read on the forward strand.
TGTTTCTACCGATACTAGGAAGCCATGAATTTAAAGAGGCAGAAATCAGAAATAGAAGAAAATTTACGTTCATCTAAGGGGACAGTGATATAAAAGCCATGAGTAACTCAATAAAAAATCATAAAAAGATAATACAGGAGCACCTTCGAATCTCTGAAATAATGAATCCAATTCAACATTTTCGGGATAGCTCCAAGTAAGGTTGCTTTTACCTCTCTCTCATGCACTGTGTAGAGACATGACCAGATAAAAAAATGATTAAGTGCATTTCATTGGGTCAACTCTTAGCATTTTCGTATTAAGAAACAGAACTAGATTTTGAAGCAATGTGAATCTTAAAAGCATATTTAACAATGAGGTATTATAGCCATATTAATTTGAAATTAAGAGGTATCCATGTCCAAGCCATGTTAACTCTTCTAATAAAATAAGAGGTATCCTAGCTATATAATAACCGCATGATGCTTCAAATAGTAGGAACATGTAATGTAGTAATCAACCTCCACATGCATATAAGCTCTCAATATTTTTCTCAATCACTATGCTCGCATATTCCTGCAACCCAACTACAGATGGAGACTCTTGCGTGAGACCAGCCTAGAAAACAAAACAAATGGATAATACTGTCAATACACAATAACTGGAAGAAATAAGACAAAACAAAATAAAACAATCATAGTCCAATAAACCTGAAAAATTTGGTGTAGCAAGGTTCCAAGCAAGGCTGCTGTGGCGTGTTCATTAGATCTTAGCCTATCATCTAACACAGTTCGCCTTGGGCAACCAAAACTTCCTGCAACCTGAAAGGTAGAACAACATTCAGAACAAAAGTAGCAAAAATAAATAAAGTGCATAGAAGACTGGTATTCATGATCAGAAACTATTAAAGGGACGAGGACAAGATACCTTAGTTCCAGCAACGAGGGTATCAGGATGAACAATTAAGAAATTATTTTGATGGTCCACGTCACACTTGCCATCACCGTCAAAATCTCCGATGACATTGATTGAATTTCCTGGTGATACGGTGCTATAAAACCTGGTAACAATAAGCCTTTCAACTAATTGGGAACTTCAGATAATATTTAGCTACCCCATACGCTAGTGGAATAGAAAGATTAACAAGATATCATCCCAAAATTGGAAAAAGAAATGTCAAGAGCATTTAAGACCAAGACATCAAAGAGCAAGGTGTGGTAGATTCATCAAACACTGTTTAGAAGAGCAAAAACCACTTGCTGTCTTTTAGCAATTTGACCTGAAAGGTAGAGATCTGCCTAAATTTCATCTCAAGAAAAGTACCATTCATCCCAGAGATACAAAGCGCATTCTACTCCAGTGTGCTCGTCTAGCAGGCGAAGAACCTGAGAGAAATGTAGGAAGCAAATATGAGCATGTACACGAAATAACCCCCCTAATACGTGACACACCTTATAAGGAGTTTGACCCCTAGATGAGCCTGCTGAGCCCCGTTTCTCAGATACCTGAGGCACAACTCTGGGCAATGAGTAACTTTCACATAAAAACCACAATGTAACCCCCAAGGACAATAAAGGCCAACTTTACCTCCAAAACAAGAAAATAGCTATCTGGATTTCTTGAAGAATGTTTTTTTAGTAAAGTAATTGGCCCTCCATCTACAGCGTAGTCAATGACGGAACCCAAGTTAACATCTTTGACTCGAACTTGGGGCACCATAATCCCAACATCATCAGCAGTTTTTTCATCAACTGAAATGACATCCTCCACCTGATCTAAAAGTTCAAGCAAGGCCTAAAAACAGGCAATATGCAGAAATAATATATTGGCACGCTTTAAAAACAATTTCTACAGGAAATAATGCGTGTAATCTTGATCAAACACAGTTGAAAGTGACGAAACATACATTAAAAGATGTCTTTGGTAAGCATCTAAAGACTGCATCAAGTCCAAAACTATACCTTTTTATGTTGTCCAGCGCCTGGAGATCCACAAGCTATGCTGCATGGAACAGTACAAGGAAGCTGAACATAACAGAGCAAAGTTAGGAAGGGGATAAAATATGATCATAAGTCTGCTTAACACGAAAGAAATTCACCTTGCTGTGAGAACATGACAGGGAGGGCGGAGTCTGGAAAGGACAATTTCCACTACTAAAAGTATTAGGAACTTTGAACTCTGCATCTGGGGAAGGGTTTACCCTTTCCATGACCCTATTCGCTGCAAAAGCTGTTGGTCTTTTGGAAGGTGAAGATAACCACTGCTCAACCTTCGAAGTTATACCTGATGTAGGACCTTGTTTCTGCATTATCTTCTGTCAGTTTCGTTGTGAAGAAGGGAAATGGATAGCTAGCGAATCAATAATAGATAAGAAATAACCCGAAACATGCCTTTTCCAGAGAGCAAGGGCGAATGGAAGAATATTTAACCCCTGCTGAATTTTCTGTCAAGTCCATCATCTTAGGAATCTGCTTAGCAGCTGCCCGAAGTCTTTCATTTACTGGAGAGATTTTCCAAGTTATCTCTTCACCACCATCATCCTGACTTTGCTTTATCAGCTATCAAGATAAAAGAAGCATGTAAGAATTACACCAGTTGTTGGTCCGTAGAAACACAATATCAGTTGTTGGTCCATATAATCTCCTAATTACAATAGCCAGTGCTATAAGTAGATATAAGAAAAGAAACACACCATTCCAGGAGAGAATTTGAAGCGCTTAGCGTTTTTGTAGAGCTCAGGAGATTCCTCCACCGGTTGTTGGTCCACATCTTTGGACTCATCAGGTTTCTCATCCAGGGTATCTAGAGGGTTTTGAGGCGTTAAAACACCAGCGCTAGAGGCAAGCCTATTGACATTCAGGGGATTGACTGGATCAGCTGTGGAAGTGTGAGAGTTGGACGTTGATTGGGAGTTCTGAATATGTCGAAGGAACAACTGCTGGATGCCAATGTTGGAAGGTTGTGATGAAGGGTTGGCTGAAGATTGTTTGTTTGACTTCAAAGCTGAAGACTTGGGCTTCTTTCTTGGCGGCATTTCCAATGGCTACTACTGGCACCCTGAAATTCTGAAGAAAATCTTAAGACACACAAATATTTGTTTTTTTATGAAAATGATGTCAACATCAATTCCAGAACATTTGATTCCAAAGCAATTGAATCTGAAACCCACAATGACAGGAGATTAAGCGAGTCTTTTTACTAGTCTCAAATGAAACTGGCATTTGAGATTAGTTCTGTATACCACTTCTTCAAACAATACACACTTGCGTTCTTGCTGGAGAAAGAAAACTCAAGAGCCAGAATTTTGGTGAATGAATTAAAAAAAATTGTGCACGTCAATTTTTCCTAGAACTACAAACTCAAAAAAAAAAAA
>OVAU01002897.1:0-11776 GCA_900406315.1 Biscutella laevigata subsp. laevigata
GGAAGAAAAGTGCCTACTTTTAAAAGGGTGCCTAAATTGGCGATTATAGCATGTACAATGGTAAATTCTTAGATAGGGGTTATTAGGAATTAAATAATACTTTTCAAAATTTTAATATTATTTTTGGTTAAGAACCCCTTCAAAAGGTTCTTATATAAGAAACTTTTTAAGGGGTTCTTAACCAAACATAATATTAAAAAATTAAAAAGTATTATTTAATTCCTAAGAACCCCTACTAATAACTTACTATTGTAGACGGCCTTACACTCTAAAAAGTGCCTAAATCTGCGAATCTCTCATGCTTTTTTCTCTGACCCCTAATATCAATGATCAACAACAATTTAAGGCAATAAAAGTATATGATGTTGTTGAAGATTGATTATAACCTGTCATGGTCCTTAATTTCTTTTTTTCTTAAATGTGCGCCATAAAAGATGTTCTATTCACCATTTGTAGCTTGGTCGATAAAAAATCATCCCTTACTACATTTTTCAACATGGTAGTAAACTATAATATTTTAAGAATTTTGATAATACTATTATTAGTTTGATAACTTTTTGAGAAATACATTTATAAAAATAAACTTAAAATAGTATAATATTACATCTTATATTATTATTATTAAATTATTATTTAATATAAAATACAATATTCTAAAATTATATAAAATTTACATAAAATTATTATTAATATATAATATACATCATCCATCTATTATATTAAAACTGGGTTTATCTACCCCAAATAGTTATAATGGACAATTTCATTAATCTTTAGACAAATTAAATTAATACATATTTCTAACCAACCAAAACTAACTAAGTAGTTATTTTATAAACAATAATATTTTAAACATCCAACCTAACTAATCTACGTTAATCAAATAATTTTTAATTTTTTATCTCACTGATTATGTTTAAAAAACTATAACATTGAAACTAATTTCCAAAATTCTAGCTACATATATAAATCATATAAACTATATTCACNNNNTCTAGATCATATCATTCAAATCTATTATATTAAAACAAGGTGTATCTATTTAAAAAGTAATAATGGATTATTTCCTATAATGACTAGAAAAATATTTGGTTACAATAATATTATTTCTCTACAATAATATATCATATTTTATAAAAAATACATATAGAGGAATATTATTTTTATTTAATGTTTTAGGATTTAATATTTTATAATATTATTTCTCTACAATAATATATCACGATTTTTTAAAAAATATCCATAAAAGAATATTATTTGTTATTTGATTTTTTAGAATTTAATAATTTTATAGGAAATATTTAAAATTTTAAATAAATATTATTTATTATTAACTAGATATTTTTAAAACAAAAATATAAATCACGTAGTTCAAAAAATATCTAAAATTCATTAAATTTTAAAAACATAAATTATATGTTAATAATATATATGTTGAATTTATCTATATCAAATAAAATAATATTTAAANTGTTGAATTTATCTATATAAAATAAAATAATATTTAAACTTGTATGATTTTTTTATTATAAATTTCACCGATCTAACCATATTTTCAAAATTAATATCAGTCTTAACAATATTTTAAAACTAATATCAATCTTAAAAGTGTTTGGTTAATTAGATCTCAATCAATATTTTCATATAAATTTTCAAGACAAAACATAAATATTTTATAACCTTGATAATTTAAAGTGTTAAATATAAATGTTACTTTCAAAATAAAAATACTCGCGTTTAGCGCGGGATCAATTCTAGTTGAACTCTTATTTAATCACTAGAAAAATTATATTATATATATTTCTAACCAATATCGCTAAATAAACATATAATTTCACGTAATTATAGATTAAATATCTTAATTATGACTAAACAAGAATAAAAAATCTATACTAAAAAGATTTCTTCACAATAATATAGCGTTAACGATACGTAATTCTCAATTTTTAATAAGATAAGTGATTAAATAATAAATTAAATAACTTTTAGTGACTTAATAATCACGATAAACACAGAAAGATTCTATAATAAATTTATTTCATAATCTACATAAATTATAAATATTCTTATAACCAAAAATTTGGTAAACCTAAAATAAAAATTCATATACACGTGCTCATAATATTATTGTTACAAGAGAAGAAAGAATTAAAAAAATCTTTATATATTCCTTCGCAATATAATTGCTAGGGAGGTGGTGACAATAAACAAGAATATACATAATTATAAATTTAAAAATTTATTATATTAAAATAGGGTTATCTACTTAAAAAAATCTTAATTAACTATTTCATTAAATGACTAGATAAATAAAAATTATTATATATCTAAAAGATATTTGATGAATAACAATACTTATATTTACGTTAATACGAAGTTATAAATATTCTTCAATTTTCCTTGGTTGTTGAGAATATCATGTTTCTGTTTTAAAAGACACTAGATATTATATTTATATATAATAATGATAATTTGTATTGCAAACTTGTTTTAATCATATATTTAAAATTGGGAAAAATTAAATGTCAAATAAATCTTCAACTTTCAAATTTAGGTAATTTAAAGCATGAACTTTATTCTAGGTAATTTAAATTCCATAGTTATGTTGACTTTTATTTTAAATCCCAAATTTTCACTGACTCGTCCAAATTAGGCATGTCGTTAAACTATTTAACAGAAAAATAAACAGTGTTAAATTATCTGTTAATAAAACTGTTACTTAAAACTACGTAATTTATATATATTTCATATCTTCAGAGTTAAAAAAAAAAAAACTACGTAATTTAATAAATAGAAAATTGTCTTAGTAAATGTTAATATATAGAAAATTGTCTTAGTTATAGAAAGGTATGTTTGCTTATCAGATGATTTGTGAAGGATGCTGGGTTGTGTGGAAACATCAGATGATAATGCTGCTAGTTCTACGGATGAGTTGTGAAGGAAGATCCAAATGTCCTCCTTATTTTACTACTTTCAGTTGCGTCTCAAACTTTTTATATTTCCCCAAAAAAAAGTAAGAACATTTCAAAAGAAAGGAACCACACTGGATTTTGGATCGAGATAGGCTGGTTAGAGAGAATCTTTGATTCTAGAGTTCATCGCTTTGAATTTTTTTTAGTGGTCTGCTTATTAACACTTCTACCAAAACAGAAACAAAAAACAAATCAAAATTTACTTATAACCCGATCGGATTCACATTAGTGGTTTTTAAATGTTTGTGTATAACATCGAGTTACTCTATGAGATTTTTGGTTTTGTGTTGAGAGATAAGAAAAATGAAGAGGAATTGAAAACTAGAGATTTTAGTTCGATTTGGGATCTAAGGATAACATCAACTAAGACAATTTAAAAAAAAAAAAAAAAAAAAAAAAAAAAAAAAATTTTNAAAAAACTAAGACAATTTTCTGTTTATTAAACTATGTAGTTTTAAATTACAGTTTTATTATAATGTTGTTAAATTATAACACCTTTGACGCTTTTCCTTCGTCTCTCTAAAACTTTCTCTCTCACCTGGCGATTTTCGACGTCATCTCCGACGATCTCCGACGAGCGTGAAGAGCGGCGAAGACCTCATCTCTCAGGCGACTGGTCACGCCGCCGGGCACCGCAAGTCTTCCTCTCCCTTCCCCGCTCCAGATCTGACTTGGCTATGGTGTCGGAGGTGAGCCCTCAGCAGATCCTCCCTCCAGCGGCTTGGCGCAGATCCTCTGCTCCTTCTCGGTGGCCGGCGACTCTTCAGATTTGGCGGTGGTCGAGTCTCTCACGCTGTCTCCGGTGGGTTTGTCTTCTTCTCCGGCGTAAGGTGGGTGACACGAAGGAGAACGCCCAAATCTCCTTCACCGTTGCATGAAAGCTTCCTCTTCGGTTCTTGTCTCGACGTGGCGGCGAGGCTGCGGCGAACAAGCTCTCCGTCGGTGTTCCCTTTCGGGCAGGCGGATCTGTCTCCTCCAGGTAAGTGTCGTCTCTCCGTTTATTCGTTCGGTTGGGTCCCGATTCGCGGGTGAACGGCGGAGGAGATGCTTTCGGTGGTGGAGCGGATCTTTCTTGAAACCTCCCACACGAGGATCCACTCGGCGTTTAGGTCAAGCGGGCAGTAGCTCCGGCAGCGGATCCGAAGCTAGGCTAGGGCGGTTTTTTGCTCGTGGCGGCGGATCCCTCTCTTTCTCCGGCGACAGCGGCGGCTCCAAGGTGGGAGCATCTAGGGTTTTGGCTTCTTGGGCCCTTGCCCTTTGGGCCTTCTCCTTTTTTGTTTTCTATTTCTTGTTAAGGCTCATTGGGTTTGTAATCTGTTTTGGAGTTGGGCTTTTGCCTTTTTTTATAATGAAAACTTTTAACAAAAAAAAAAATTACAGCTTTATTAACAGATAATTTAACACTGTTTATTTTTCTATTAAGTAGTTTAACGGCGTGCCTAATTTGGCCGACTCAATGAAAGTTTGGGATTTAAAATAAAAGTCAACATAACTATGGAGTTTAAGTTATTTAGAGTAAAATTCATGCTTTAAATTACCTAAATTTGAAAGTTGAGGCTTTTTTTGAAATTTTCCCATTTAAAATTTCAAAAATTGAGTATTATATTTCATAAATTTACGCTATGAATGACACATAAGCTAAGTGTGTTACCAATTAATATATAAGATATTACAACTATATGATTTAATATCCAATCCATAAATGTAGGAATAATACAGATTTTTTTTAAAGATATATGATTAAAAAATAAACTATAAATGTGAGAATATTCAATAATAAACTAAATTGTTATATTTCTTTTTTGCATGAAAAGTAAAAATCTATATATAATCTTAACTCATAAAATCAATATTTAGTTTCTAACATCAAATAAAAATTTGTATAGGATTGGGATTGATTTTTTGGTTATCTGGTAATTTGAGTTATTAAAGTCCAACGAGATGATGTATATATAAATTTATGATCCAAATTTAACATATAATTAGTAAAATATGAACAATCAATATGGTCAACGATATCATTATTCAATACAAAATATAATATTATAAAATTATGTAACAGAAAATTGTTCACTAATATTTATTAAATATTACATATTTAAATTCAAATATTAAAAAATAAGAAAATAAAAATCTCACAAAATTAAAATTGAAAACTATTACCCGAACTTTTGTGTGGGTAAAATCTTAATTTATTATATTAAAGTAGAGTTATCTAGCACAAAAAGTCATAACGTACTACTTTTAATTGATTAGGCAAATAAAATTATATATATGTATCTCCAACCAATATTTAAATATATTTTAAGTTCTTTTACGATTCTCTTAACATAATTATCATTAAACTTAATTTGTCCAATAATACAAAACAAATATTTTAGAATTCAAACAATAATTTAGACTTAATTTTAAAATTTAATGATTATGATACACCTTATAAATATCTTTATAGATTTAATAATCTTACGATTTTCTATACATAGCTATCATTCAACTTAATTTGTACATTAATACCACATAAATATTTTAGAATTAAAATAATAATTTAAATTCAATTTAAAAATTTAAAAATTATGATATACCTAATGAATATCTTTAAAGTAATATTTTTTGTGGTATATTCTAAAAGAATCATGATAAGTATCTCGAACAACAAATTTTATTATATTAATCAGGGTTTATCTACCACACAAAAATCATAATGGACTCTTTCATTTAATAATTAGACAAATTAAATTAGATATATTTCTAACAATATTAAATATCTTGATTATAATAAATCAATATTGCTACAACAAAAATATTTTGTAGTTAGTTACAAATCACATAAATCTCTAAATAAAGAATAAAAAAAGAATAAAAAATTTGTGAAACACATAATAAACGTAAATTTATTTTAAGAGATATATATTCTGAAAAATAATAAAATATCATGATTTTTATTTAATAATTTAATAACTCTAAGTAATAATCACGTAAAATTAAATTTATAACTTGATACTCACGTAAGTATAAATTAATATTTTAAATTAATCATATATTACATATCAACTAACCAATAAATATTTTACCCTAAAAAACTAACCAATAATTATAAATTAATAGTTTAAATTAAAAATATGTTAATATTAATTTTAAAATAAAATTTCCGTTTATGGTGCAAACTCAATTCTAGTAAATATTTATAACTCATTCATAATTCACAAATAGAAAAGCCAAAAATTACACTTGTCATATCAAACGAAATGGATATTTACCTTTATGATATTTAAAAGCTTGTTGTAATATAAAAATAGTTGAAAGTGTATGTGACTGTGATCCACAAATTGGTGTAAAAGATTAAAAAAATAAATAAATATTCACGAACAAACCTTCTTTCTTCCAAGAGTGGACAAGACAAAAGCGAAACCACAATGGAATAAATAAAAGTGTTCCTTTCTGCTCTAAGCATAACCAAACAAAACAACTATTTTCTTACATCTCGCTCTCTCCTCGGGCGCTTCCGCAATTCCCAATTTCGATTCTCGTTGCCACTCTTTGCGAATCATCTAGCCTCTTAATCCCCATCTCCATTTCTGCTTCCGATCTGTGGATTCACGATTGTATCTCTACTTGTACCACCAATCGTTGGGGTTTAGGGTTTTGTATTGAAGGCCATCTGTAGCTCCAGAGAGTCGTAATACGATCGTTTTGTGCTGAATCCGAGGTTGATTTCTCTTTGGTTTAATCGATTTCTTTTCTTTTTCTTTATTTTTGCTTCTCGTGAAATTCTAAATGGCTAAAACCCTAAGTCGATCATGTTTTCGTAGCTCAAATTACTCGCCTTGACACAGCTCAATTTTGATGATTCCGATGGATAATTACTGCATACCAAGCACTAGCGCGACTGGTTTAGTTTATCCGGCGAATTCGAGTAGGGCTTCCTCGGGATTCCAATTTACTGTAAATTCTCCTGCTTCTGTTACTGGACTCAAACATGAAGCTGCTTTGGCTGTGGATTGGTCTGTTGAGGAGCAGTATATATTGGAGAAAGGTCTTTCAAAGTAAGTGTTTTTTTTTTGCGCTTTCCTGTTCTTCTCCAATTCTCTCTTCTCTGCAGATTTTTTGAACTTTGTAGCTATTTCAAAAATTTAAAGTAGAGAAATATTATGTTTTTTAAGTAGTGCACATATTAGCTATCAAGGATGTAGGTCTACAGGAAAAGGTTTTGCCTTTGAGTCTTCCTTGAACTGTATAATAGGGCATATTGTTGTTGTGAATCATAAAATGATTGGTTTTGTACCCTAGTTTTCTAGGCCTGATATTTGCTTTCTTTTCATACCTGTTATTGTTTTATGTTGATTTGCTTGTATGAAACCGTTCTCTTACCTTTTGTAGATATAAAGATGAACCACAGGTTACCAAGTATGTAAAGATTGCAGCTACTCTACCAGATAAAAGTGTACGGGATGTAGCAATGAGATGTAAATGGATGACGGTAAGCTCCTAACTCCTTGTCGTTAAGTTCCAGTGAGAGGCTTGCGTGCATCTTGTTAGTCATGAGTATTTTTATTATGTCCCTTTGCTTCTGAGATGAATACATACAGTTCAGGACGAATTTATGAATATAGGGGGGCGAGAGATGTCTGTAACTATTAAAGGATATGCAAAGTATAAGGGAATCAACATGGTGATGCCACTTTGGGCTTGTTCTTTTGCTCTATTGATTAAGAAACACCCTACCATGACATATAGTTCATCTAAAGTATGGTGAAGGGCGTACAGGGAGAGAAATCACAAGTATTGCTGAAGTAATATCTGCCTTTTTGTTGGCTCTGGAGTCATGTTTAGTTTCTATGAAGTTGGGCTGAAAAAAATGTATCAATATGTTATGACTTAGTTGTCCAAGTAGATATATGAGTTCTTCAAACTTAAAATTTCAACATTAACCCTTTTGAATCCATACTAAGCTATTCTTGGCAAATAATGACGTTTATTTTTACAGCAAAAGCGAAGAAAAGGGGAAGACCATAGTAGTAGTACCGGCACGAAAGTTAGTTATAGAAAGGTATGTTTGCTTATCTGAACCTCAAGGTATATCTTCTTCTGTAAAATTGTCCTCCTTGCGAATTCCAACATATAAGTAACTGATTTCTTCTTGATTAAGGTGATGGATCCACCCCAAAAACTGAACATGTTCTCTACCGTGCCACAACAAAATGCTTCATATGTCATGAACCATATGTGCCAGAGTGCACACATGCCTTTTGAAGGTTAGTTCTATGTGGGTCACAGTATTGTGTGTATCAGCTTTTTCTTCTCTCTCCTACGAATAATATATTTCAGGAAAGAAAGTATGCAACTCATCTGGAATCTAAATCAGATGATTCAGATGTACTAGGCAGTTTGTGTTTCACCTTTGCTGATCCCTGAATCTTGCCATTATCGATGTTGGAGAATTCTTGGATATTATTTATAGTCTCATCTCTTTAGTTGTCCCATCTTAGAAATACATCAATCTTGTTACGTAGGTATCTATTTTTCACCTGTTAGATTTTTAGGTTTCATGTAATTTCCACACTCTTATTTTTCTAGGTTTAAGTGATGCGGTTATGGAGCTTCTACGGCAGAATGCTCAAGCTTTCAGTCAAATTTCTTCAAACCTATCTGCATGCAAGGTAATTCGTTTGTATTTTTCTTTTTTGTTTGCAATAAATCTGATCCAAATGCTAGTTGGTAGGAAAAGATTGACATTAGCAGAAATTTGACTAAAAGGGATCATATATCATATTTTGCACTCACAGTGTTTATTCAAGACAAGTGATTACTCTCCTTTCTCTATAAAAATTCCCATTCTGACATCTTATTCTATGCCTCCATCAGCCACAGGATAACATCAGTTTGTTTTATCAGGCAAGAAATAACATCAGTGCCATCTTGAACGAGTATGTGTATCTGATGGCACCTTGATTCACTAATGATCCAACTTCTTCTGCATTCTTTCTCCGTCTAATTTGTTAAATCTTGATTTACTAAACCCGTACTTAACTTTGCTGCAGCATGAAGGAGATGCCGGGTATCATCAGCCGGATGCCACCTCTGCCTGTTTCAATTAACAATGATCTTGCAAGCAGTTTAATGATGAGTACAACACGGGTAAGCAATCTTGTATTTTTTTTCTAAACATGATTTTGATAAGACCCTTAAAAGTGATTTGAAATCTCTGAATATCATGGGGATTAAAGATCTCAAAATGCTTTCCATACCAAATCTGCCGTAGTTTCTTGAAAAACTGTCTCATCGCTTCAAGTAACCAGACTTCTATAACCGCCCCAAAAGTCTGACTCCTATTTTTTCTTATGGACTAGGATCTTTTACAAGAACATTGCTCTAGATCTGTATGAATTGTGGAAAATCCTTACTGTATCACTTGGTTCACTCCACGTTTGACTTTAAAAAATAATGTTTTTAGGTCTCTCAGCCGAGATCATACTCCATTCCCTCGAGCATCTATCTGAAGCAGGAGCCAAGAAACTGATTGGGAGGAAAGTGGAGTTTGACCAATGCTGAAGGAAAAAGCACAAGATCACTGGTAACGGTAGTAGTTAGACATGACCCAGACTGAATGTTAACTGCTAAACCCTCTCGCAAACACACAAGAATGAATAAGATGGGATCTTGTGGAACCCCTTGGGCTGTCGACTAACATGGCGTGGTTGGGTTAACACTAAGCTGCAGGCTTAACCAAAAACCCTCTTTCAAAACTCCTTTCATCTCTCCAAAACTGATAATTTTTCCTATGCCCAAAATGCTTTTGCGGTCAATCCAAGATATGAATTCGTTGCACAGATGCATGTTGGAGTTTGTTGTATAGATCAACTGTTTCTATAAGATTTTAGATGAGAGTTATTTAAGTTTGTATCAAGAACACATCTCCTTAAGGTTTGGTTTTCAGAGGCACATCATTGTTTTGCATTATGCTAATTTTTGTATGACTGATAAATTCGTGAGGTTTTAGTGAGGTATAGCTGAAATATTGAATGCAGAAAAAGGATATGACAAGATTAAACCGATTAAATATTAAACCAAGCGGCAACTGCAACGCAATTTGAATACAACATTAACATTTTTTTACTGTATGAAATGTAAATTGAAGTTTGACTTGGGGAATTCTACAGAGTTTATTCTTCAAACCATTACAGACTTACATTTGGGTTTCCCCGGGAATGATAATCAACTCTTGAAGAGAGTGCAACACATCTATTACCTTGACCTGACTGACAGAGGTCAGGCAGCTTCAACTCTCAGCCCGTTTTAAACGGCTTTCCAAGAAGACAATGGTGGATTCTCAGAGTTCTTGAAAGTGGAAATGCTACTACCGTATCTTTCTCCTTTCACAAAACCTGGTTGTGCAATGGCCTCAAGCTCAGTCATCTCTCCGGGAGTGAGTTTTACTGACAAAGCTGCTATGTTCTGATTGAGGTTTTCGATCTTTGTCGTTCCTGGGATGGGGCAAACATCATCTCCCTGGTGGTGAACCCATGCGAGGTCTAGTTGTGCGGGAGTGCATCCTTTCTTCTCAGACATCGCACAAACTTTCTCATACAGAATCTTGTTGTGGTCTAAGTTTTCTTGTTGAAATCTTGGTAGTGTCTGCAAATCAGATACATAATTGAGCAGATGAGCAGTGAGCTAATTACCTACAGTGTATCAAAGGTTCATCAATCAAACAAGTCATACAAAAGCCTATGTACTTGCCTTTCTGAAGTCACCATTGTCCAGTTTCTCAACAAGCTTGGGTCCTGATGCAAGGAAACCTCTTCCTAGAGGACTGTAAGCAACAATACCAATCCCAAGTTCCCTGAACAAGGAAAGAGAATCTAAAGTTACATGACTGATAAATACTGCACTGAGAAAGGAGGATGTAATCAGGATACCTGCAGGTTGGGATGATTTCTTCCTCCACGTCTCTCGTCCACAAGGACCACTCTAACTGCACTGCAGTAATTGGGTGAACAGCATGCGCTCTTCTGATAGTTGATGCAGAGGCTTCAGACAAACCGACGTACTTTATTTTACCCTCTTCAACTAGCTTCTTCAGTTCTCCCATCTTAGCATTGACAGAAAAAGTTACAGTTTTATCTAATAAAGGTCAGGAAGTGTGACAAACCAATTAGAAGCAAAAAGTCTAGTCAAACAAAATTTTCTCAGGGTAGAAGCAAAGTAGAAGTAAGGTTAGATAAATGATAAAGCCTCAAAATTCACTCATAAATAAGAAGAGCCACCCAAGCAGAAAAGAAAGCCTGAAATCTAATATATGCTTGAACATATCCCAAGCCAAAAGATGTAGAGCTCACAGAGACAAAATTCAATACCCATGAAGCAGTGAACTGTAAAACTTCCAGATCCGTTTTGAAAGTAAGCATGCTTACAGTGATTTCAATAGGTACACGAGTATCGATCCGATGCTGATAATAAAGATCAATGCAGGCAACATCTAGCCGCTTCAAACTTGCCTCACAAGCAGCCCTCACATACGCAGGATCTCCCTTTATCTCCCTCTTTCCTCAGAAATACTGATTCCAAATTTGGTGGCAAGCTCCACTTTCTCTCTCACCCCATCCTTGAGAGCCTGACAGAATTTGAGATTTCAACAATGGAATCACTTCCAAAAGATTCGAGGCTAATTCCCATTTTTAAGTCGATCTCTGTTGCTCTAAACTAAACAAAGTCGATTATCTCTAAAAAATCAATTATATGATCGGGAATTTTTCGAAATCGAACTGTTGAGCTTGCTAAGTCAAATCTCGTTTTATTGATATCAA
>OVAU01002898.1:0-11776 GCA_900406315.1 Biscutella laevigata subsp. laevigata
ATAACCCGCGTATAACGCGGGTACTCTCCTAGTATTTTTAATAAGGGTTATGTTTTTGATAAGAAACCTAAAATTATTTTTCTCCATGAGATAGAGAAAAAAAAAAGTTTAACTAGAGTAGTAAACAAAACGTTAGACAAAGGCTATGAATGTTTGAGCAGATTTTGGTTTTTGGATTTTAGATTCTAGATTTTAGATTTTGGATTATAGATTTTGATTTTTAGTTTTTGATTTTTCTGTAGATTTTAGTTTTTTAAAATTTTGAATGGATTATAATTTTAGTTTTTAGATTCTTTAATTTTTCATCTTTAATTTTATTGCTAACATATTTTTTAGTTGTTAAATCTATAAATATATGCTATTAATATTTAAATTAAATATTAATTTATATGATAATTTAATTAAAATTTATATAATATTAATTTTTTAAAATCAATATTCTTGTTTCCACTTAATTAAATTTATTATAATATTTTTATCTAAAATGTCAAATTATTTTTAACCAAAGGCCGTAGATAAGAATGGCTTTGTTTACACGTAAGTAACTTACTTGTTTAAATTTAGGAGAACGTCATCATCTAGTTCTTTTACGTATGTCTAATACATCAATTTTTTAATTTGGAACATATTGCAGATGGGGCTATGGTGGATATGGAAGGTTGGCAATAGT
The DNA here is from genome assembly GCA_900406315.1 of Biscutella laevigata subsp. laevigata. Classification (NCBI taxonomy): domain Eukaryota; kingdom Viridiplantae; phylum Streptophyta; class Magnoliopsida; order Brassicales; family Brassicaceae; genus Biscutella; species Biscutella laevigata. The sequence goes on from OVAU01002898.1 coordinate 671, forward strand.
CTTTGTCTTTGCTTCATAATTGTGAGTTGTTTTTCATCTTCCTCATGAGATGTTTCCGTGTTGGTTGTCAACTGCATGCTTGAACACAGGGAGCAGAAAGATGAGTGGGCTCCTCGCCGTGTTGATGTGTTTCTGCTGGCTCTGCTAACTCTGCTTGTACCGCTGGCAAGTGACTTTAATCTGAACCACCTTTACCTCTTGTCTCGTCTATTGTTCCTATACTTAAATAGAATTTACTTGTCTGTTTTTTTCAGGGGGAGGACAATTATATATGTTGGGAAAGATTAAAAACAACGGTGATGATTGGATGTACCTTAAACCTATGATGGATTTAAGGTTCGCCTAAGTCAGATTCCATGGATTGTTATTTTGCTTTTGATGATTAATTTAACATTATGGCTCCTTATGTAGTGGTTAGATCTTGCGATGGATGGATTCAGGAAGCATGCACCATTTTGTTGGTGCAGATAGTTCTTGCATAAGTTGGGGTCATGCTCAGTATGGAGAACTCGGTTATGGTCCCAATGGTCAAAAGTATGACACACAACTTATGCAGATAGTTCTTGCATAAGTTGGAGTTAAAACATTTCTTGATGTGTTTGATTGTTTTGAGCAAAGAAACTTCGGTACCGAAGCAACAAGCTGCCAAAAGAGATGCTTCTAAAAAGAGGAAAGCATCAAAAGATTCATCTGAATCTGAACAAGATAGTGATGAAGAAAATAGCGACGAGGAAAAGGAAGCAAAGGGCAGTGACGTGGACAGTGACTACAGTGAAGATGGTGAAGAAGCTAAACAAAGCACTCGTGGCAGAGGACGTGGTCGTGGCAGACGTGGTTGCACCAGTAACGGAAAGACAACGCCGGTGAAGACCGGTGGAAGAAGAGGAAGGCCACGTAAGTCTTAAAAACTAAACTGACTCAGAATTCTCGATGTGGTTTAATTTAACCGTTTTTATTTTTTGTTTAAGAAACTTATAATATCTCCTTTTTTATTTTTTATTGAACATTTGTTTAAGCTTAATCCTCCTTGGAGGATTTTTGTATTCTAATGTAAACCACATCAAATGATTTATTTCTAGGAAAAAGTCCTAATTCGCTCCTACAATTTTTAATTTAATATAGAATTGTACCTGCATTATGCAGGCCGATGTTTTTTTAAAATATAATGTTACAATATTTTAATTCTATAGTAAACAATTTTTAAAATATAAATATGTTATTATATATTGAATTTGGATCAGAATTTGATATGTTGATTAACCCCCTTAACCAAAATATTGAGATAAAATTTTAACTTGTTTTGTATAAAAGTTGTTAAAAACACGTTTCTAGGTAAAAATAGAAATTCATACTAATATAATTTGGTTTATTGTTATATTTGTTAGATTCTTAAGTAAAAAATTTTGTAATGAAAAAATCTCGAATTATATTTTATTATATTTGTCCTGGAAAAACTGCAAACTGAAACTTTATATATTTATTGGCTAATAAGCTAATATTTATTTGTTAGATTTATATATATATATATATATATCTTGACAAAAAAATTATAATAAATTTTAGCTTATATTTATTTAAATTTTATTATAATTTATTTTAGGATTTTTATGAAATTTATTTGAATTTGTATACTTTTTAAAATATTAAAATATTTTTGTCTTTGTTTTTAGATTTATCTAGGAAAAAGTTTATATAGTTTTTTATCTATCTCAATTTAACCTTTATTAAATTTATTTGATAAAATCTCCAATTATCAATTTAAATTATATTTATTTCAATTTTATCTGAAGTTCTTAGTTTTGTTCTTTAAATTAATTCTTCGGATGACATATAATATAATTTTTAACGATATTAGTTTATATTCATAAAAATGATTCTAAAATAATATTGTTGATATGTAAAATGTATAAGGAGATAAATTATGTATAACATAATTATTATATACTAAAACTTCTATTTAAATTATTTTAGTCATACTATGTATTGAATAAAAATTTGTATATCTTGTATTTTTTCATAATAGATATGTATGTTGACAAAAAAAATAGATATGTATAATTTATTAGGATATACTAAATTATTTTTCGATTTTACTATAGGTTAAAAGTACTAATATATATGAGAAAATAAAATTATGTAGAACATATTATCATAAACTAAAAGTTATATTTAAATTATAGTAATTATACAATATACTATAAAAAATATAAATTTAATATTGTGAAATTTAAAAAGAGAGATAAATTAAGATCTTGTAGAAAAGGATAATATAATATTAAAATAATTTGATTTTAAAAATTCTTTTAAAATTCCTTTTTAAATTAAAAATATTTATAAAATTCCTTTTAAAATAATATATTGTGAGAAAATATTTAATTTTTAATAAAAAATCATACATATATTTCCAGTTTTACCCTTAACGAAAATTACATAGATTTCCAATTTTATCCTTATTGAATATATTTATTTTTTTCTTTAATTTTTTTTTCTTCTAATGACATATCATGTAATATTTTAATAATTTAAAGGTTATTTAAAAAAAAACAAATTTTAAAAAGAAAACTAAAAATCAAACTATTTTAATATTTGATTTATCTTTTTCAACAAGAAACCTAATTTACCTCTCTTTTTAAATTTCACAATATTCAATTTAGATGTTTTATTTGTTATATTAAAATTTCTCTAGATAAATCTAAAAACAAGTACAATAATATTTTAATTTTTCAAAAGTATATAAATTTAAATAAATTTCAAAACTTTCTAACAGAAATATAATAAAATTTAAATAATTATTATACAATCTTTGGAGAGATATATAAATCTGACAAAAATATAAAAACAAATAAAGGTTATCTTATTAACCAATAAATGTATAAATTTTCAGTTTGAAATTTTTTGCTAGACAAATATAATAAAATATAATTCGAGATTTTATTTTACAAAATTTTGTACATATAAATCTAATAAATATAACATAAATCAAATAATATTTAATATTGATTTTTTTTAACTAGAAAGATGTTTTCAAAAATCATTTAAAATTTTATCTTCAGTACAATTGTCAAACGGGTTAATCAACAACTAAAACCATGATTCAAGTTCAATATATAACTAATATCATATTCGAAATAAAATATTAAAATTAAATAAGTTTAATTAAATAAATTTACCGAAATTTTTAATTAACTTTTATTAATCACACGTTTAATTTTAAAAAATATTTTTCTATAAATTAAAATTATTGTAACATTATAATTTAAAAATAAATTTCTCCACATATAGTGTGGGTATAATTTTTAGTTTTGTTAAAAGTGATTGTGAAATAATACTATAGAAATTATTTAAATAGAGAATGTTTCAAAATTGGTAATGTAGTGTTTGGGTCGGTTAACGAATGCGACAAAATTAGTAAAATGAATCAGCATGATTGAGATATTTGATTTAACGAATGCGACAAAATTAGTAAAATTACTCCAGTGGTCTTAATATTGATCATATTGGTTAGTGTGGACCGTGAAAGGTTTGTTTAGTCTTTACCTGCCATCTCTGAGCTTAGCACTCAACCTTTTACCGACTAAGGTATAACGTTTACTGAACATTTTTGTCTATAATTAACAAACGAAGACTAAGAGTGTATTAATTACGAAGTATAATAATTATCCTATGTTTAGTATAGAGTATTCGATAGCTGTTGTCAGGGGCGGATACGTTAAGGGATACTGGGCAGGATCCGCGTAATACATGGATATTTGTTTAATAAAAAATTATTTAAATTATTTATAGAAAATATTTTTAATCTATCTAATAATAACGGATTATTGAGATATCAATATTTTTTCATGTATAATTTTATAAGTATTATATTATGATCAAAACATTCTCGTATATTTTCTTATGTTCATAAATATTGAAATAATTGTGACTTTCATTTTGATTTTGATTTTTTATTTTCATAATTTTCAACATTTTATCTTTTAAATATATTCTTTTTACATTATATACTTACGTTTCTGTCTATATTTAATAATTTATTATCCACATGATGTATTTTAATTTTTATATTATATATTATATCTTTCTTTTGTTTTTTCTTTTATTAACTAATATATTATCATATAAAAATAAAAATGACCTTTTGATTTGTACTAAGATTTATTTTATCTGTTTAGTTTAAAATGATGGATGACTTAGTTTTAAGAAGTAAATAAAATATATTTATCAATTTAATACAATTTAATAGGTAATGTCATATGTGTAATCAATAAAAATCTATATCTTATTTTAAATCTTGAATTTTGATCATCCTAATAATCTATTTTAGATTTTTCAAATATTTACTTGTCAATTTTATTTATTTATTATCCAACGTTCAATATTGTAATAATTTTTATATTTTTAATTTTATAAAAAATATTTTCTATTTTATCTACTTTTTGTTATCAACTTTTCTCTATGTTACATAATTTTTATTTAATTAGTTTTGAATATTCCTTTGTATATTCGTTTTTATTGTTCTAGTTTTTCTTTACATTTTTAATGATAAATTTTTTTTCCAAAACATTCATCCGTATGTAGAGTTTAAAATCTGTATATATATAGAAACTACGTCGTTTTGATAAAAAAATAAATTCAAACAAAAGTGTAAAAAGAGAGAATCAATCTCAATACCTCTTTAATTTCAGAACATATATTTTATCAAATGATCCAATAGATTTTTTTGTTAGATTTCATATTATTATATAATATAATTATAATTATTTTTAATAAAATATGATTAATTAATGAAAAATGATGTAGAACAATATGGAGAGATGTAGTCTCTCATTATAGTCATTATATATTAGATGTGCCATTGCCACCACACTTTTCCTAAATTTTTTTGATAACCACTTTTCCTAAATTTTAGGGTTGTTTTAGTTAATTAAAAATAATGCCACCACATTTTTTAATAATTTACACCCACAAATATTTTTAAAAATCAAAAATTCAAATACAAATTATATTATTAATTAAAAAAATAAAAATCTAACCATAATTTTAATTATCTCCAACTTTTCTCTTGTCGTTGATGAATGTAAATTTATTTTATTCATTAAAAATTTATTTATTCTTATTAAAAATATATATTTTAGTTTAATATTAATATTAATATTAATATTATTTTATTTTTTATTATTTATTTAATTTATTATTATTGTCACCATTTTTAAAATTTTCTTGGCTGTAGTAGCATAAAATCTAAAGAAGAGATCAGGGGCCATCACTCATCAGGTAGTGCTGAATATGAATCTATCACAACGTTGGATTGTAATAATTGGTTTCTATCGCTTTCATTTTGTTTAGCCCCACTCTACACACACACTTCCCTTTGTTATTTTTGGTCGTATATAACTGTCAGTACTGTGAATATGACACGTTGCAAATTGTACAAAAGGGAATGTCAACATTGCAATGAGTAGTATAGGGGTTAAGACTTTTATTAATTGGTAAGAGAGAGATACCTCTCAACTTCTCTCTTTTCCTTTTACAAGCCAAGGCTTTCCTCTCCCTCTTAGGCTGGCCTACTTGAACCCACCAAGCCCAACCTATCTACTTGTAATACTATAATATTGTACAACTTACAAAGAAAAACTATCTAGGAAAAGCAAGAAATTGTAACAAATAAAAGCAAATTTACCTGCTAAAGTAAAGAGAATAATTTAGTTAAATAAAACCTAAAGTTCAAACCAAATCTAAGGGATAAACATCAATTCCAATCTCTCAGACAGAGTCCAAAATCCTATCCGCCTTTATCTCCTCCTTCAAACTCTTTCTGCGTTTAGTCGGCCGGTTGCATGGGTGTTGTCGCCGGTCGTCTCTGTCTCTTCTCCTCTTTGTTTGCTTCTTTTTAACTTGTTTTGTTTCGTTTTGGTCCAGATCCCGATCGTTTCCTCCACCAGCTTTTTCACCGGATCTATCTCCTTCGCCGGGTTTGTGCCGCTCAGCTTTGCTCCAGTCCGACGCTCTCCGTCCAGCTACTCTTCAACCCTCCTCACCTGCTCCTTTGCTCGCCGCCGTTGTTTCACGGGGTGAGATGCTTCTTCTATGTTTTTGCCAGGTTCTTGTGGGTTTGAGTTTGGCTTTTGGTAAGTGTGGTGATGGTTTGAAGTTGGATTTGCAGCCTGTTTGCAGAGGTTCTAGGCTTAGATCCATCTTGATTTCGGCCAGATCTGGTTTTTGGGTTGGTGTTGGTCCGATTATGGCCTGGTTAGTTCTGGTTAGTTTTAGGTTTTTCGGTTCTGGTTAAGTCTGATTATGGTTCCCGTCCTTGCGATCGAGATTGTGAGATTTAGCTCTTTTTAGTCAAGGTGTTGTTCGAATTATGGTGGAGGCCCTCTCCGTTTTCTCTCAGATCAAACGGAGTCTTTTGTTGTCGTGGAACTATCTTGGTCTGTTGGTATATCCATCCAAGACTTCCAGAGTCTGTTTTTCGTCTACAGTAGCTAGTGGACCTGCTCACAAGATGGGTGGAACTTTCTATCTAGCCTTAGGCGCTTCTCGTTTCTCTCAATAATTTGGCATCGTTGTCACCTGCTCGTTCTCCGTCATCAGTTTTCTTCCCTCGTCTAAGTCGTAGCTTTAAGGTTCATCTTTGGCTTATCAGTGTTTCATGTTTGGTTTCCGGGGTTATATGTGTCTACCGCCGACTTAGTCTCTCGGGGTTGTGTTTCAACTGTCGAGTTTATCTCTTGGGGTTGTGTTTTAACCACCAAGCTTATCTCTCGGGTCTATGTTTTTATTTGCTGAATTTTGTGTTGTTTTGTTTTCCGATTCTTGTATTTGTATCAACTTCTATATATCTAAACTTTTATGGTGGGAAAAAAAAAAACCCCCAAAGCGATGAGAGAGATAGAAAAAGGGACATAATAATGCACATGACAGTCACATGCGTTTTATTATTATATTTAGGTGAACCAACATTATCGACTTGCTATAATTGAATAATCCCCCACTCATTCATTCAACAATCACTTTATTTTTATTTTTAGGTAAATCCAGTAAAAAACAGAAAATACAAAACAATATATTTTTTTGTTGTTGTCAACACAAAACAATATCTCTGTGTTGAATGTTACTACATAACATATGTAATTGCCGTTGGATTTTTATTGTTTTTTTTTAAACTTTAAAGCTAAAACTGTGAATAATTAAATTTATCGGTTAAAAGAAAATGTCACGAGAGAGATGTGACAGCGTTTATTTCGCTTTTTATTGGCAACACCTCGACGGACAGAAGAGAAAAGACTGGTGGATTTCAAATCCGAACACTTAACCGTATTTTAATGCTTTCTTTCAGTTCCGTCTCTTTTGCTCCATTTTCCAACGACACTCTCTTCTTCTAACTCTCCCTTTTCTCTTTCATTTACTGATCCAACAAGAAGATAAAACGGTTCTGTCTTTTTCCTAGGAGGAGGAGAATAACCAACCATGGGTAGATCTCCAGCTTCTTCTTGTCTCCGTATCATCGCCTGTGCCGGGGGAGACGATGCCGCCGAGCCTACGGCTAATTCCTCAGAGGTTTGACATTTTCTTTCTTTCTCTTTTATTTTTTTCTCTTCTTAATGCGTATTTTGGTCGAATTCGTATTCATACTCTAGTGATTTTTACTTGGGGAAGATGCCTGAAGTTTCTAATTTAAGATCTGAGTGTTTCTTATTGTCTATTTTTAAAATCCTTACATTTTGCTTAGTTTAGTAGATCTTCTTCTTCATCTTTTTTCGTCAGAATCTGGTCGGATTTTGGCGTTACTCTTTTTTGTCTAGTCTGCCTACGAGAGATCTTTTCCCCTTTTGATCTGTTAGGTTTGTTTGTTGCCTCTTTAGCCGTTCTGTTACGAAAAAAGTTGATCCAATTCTTCTATGCAAATGTGGAATAAGCACTAAGATTGGTTGGATCAATTTTGTTTTTGATGTAGAACAAGAGCTCCGGTGACAAGCGTGGATGGAGTTTCAGGAAGAAATCTGGGAAGCAACGAGGATTGATCACTAGTGTAGTGACTGAAACTACTCCTGCTTCTAGGACACGTGAAACTCTTGAATCTGCTCTCCTTAAATCTCCATCTCCTGACAATAACAATGTTTCTGAAAAGCAGACATTTTCTATCCAATCTGTCGATGAGAAGAAGAACCAATTACCTGTTACCACCTATGTGGTTGAACCTATGGATCAGAAGAAAACCCAGTCTGCTGAGGGCAAAACGGAGTTGTCACTTCCAGAGGAACACGTTGACCACAGAACTGAGCTGCCTGTTCCTGTGGAATCAAAAGGGACTGAAACTGAAGAGTATGATTTGATTGGAACAAATGATGCTGTTGCATCCGCGACAGATAATAACTTTACTTCTGAGGTTGAAATTGCTACTAAGGTTGAACCAGAAGAATCTGGAACCGATGATGTGATCGTAATCAGAAAAGAAAGTGATGAAGAAGTTGGTGGGAAGCTGGATGAGTCTGTCATCATTATCATCCAAGCTGCCATTCGTGGATTTTTGGTACTGTCTTCTTTCCTTTGTTCTCCTGTCTCTTCTTACATACTAATATTATTTAAGGATGTGAAGAACTACTTAAACTCTATAAACATGTCAAATATGTAAACATTTTCCCAATCTGTTGCTAAGGAAACTCCGTTTGAAAACTATTCTTACTGAGGTTTTGTTATTCTTCAGGTGCGAAGAGAACTTTTGAGGCACAAGAAAGTTGTTAAACTTCAAGCTGCAGTTCGTGGCCACTTGGTTAGGAGCCAGGCCATGGGATCACTGCGATGTGTTCAAGCTATTGTCAAAATGCAGACGCTTGTCCGTGCTCGTCATTCCACGAAAGATGGTAGCCGTGTTTCAGCAATCTCGGTAAGGTTTTGAGATGGAGGAATTGTGTATCACAATAATTTTGTTATCCCTATAAAATCTGCGGACCAACAGTGTCTCTTGTTGCAGGATAAGGCGGAAATAAATGCATCTACCCAAAAACTTCTTGAAAACAAGTTTGCCAAGCATGTAAGTTTTCAAACTATGTTCTAGTGCACAATGGCTAGCTATTCGAGGTACTTCTTGTGACATCTAAACTCAGTTGCTTGCATATTTGGTTATAGCTAATGGAGTCAACTCCCAAGACAAAACCTATCAGCATTAAATGTGATCCAACAAAGCCTAGTTCTGCTTGGAGCTGGTTGGAGAGGTGGGTGTCTGTTTCAAAACCTGAGAAGACGTCAAAAGCAGATTTGGCAATGGAAGAGGAACAGTTAGAAGAAACTCGGAATGCCAACGTATCATCTCAAGCTGACTTTGTGAGCTCTGACTCAACGTTAGAGACGAAAACTGAATCTGGTTTCTCAAGCGATGAAGCAAGTAAGCTAAAAAGTCAGCATGTGGAGCTATCTGAGACAGATAAAATGAGCCAATATGATTCACCAGAAGCATCTGCGGAGGTTGACCATGACTCGATACAGTCTCATCCACTCGCTCCTAAGGATCCAGATTCTTTCGAAGAACCTGAATACGTGGATGAACAGCCTAAACCTTCTTTGAAGCGTAAGGCAAGCAATCCTTCTTTCATCGCCGCACAATCGAAGTTTGAGGAACTAACTTCATCTGCTGGTTCAAACAAAGAAGTTTCCCTGTCTTCTAAAGATGGAGTTTTGGGTGAAGAAGGCAAAACAGATGTATATTTGTCAGAGGCTGACGCTCCACACGCTAAACAAGATCACTCTGTAGAAGATGTTGTCCCAGCTGAGCTCGGTGGATCTGAGTGTGGCACTGAACTCTCTGTAACGTCTTCTCTCGATTCACTTGACAAGAAGTCAGAAGTCGAGGGTGCAGAGCACAAGGTTAAAGCTAATCTTTTAGAGATTGGCACTACCAAAACAGACCAAGCAGAGATGATAGAAATTGATCGTATCAGAGATGAAACTCCATTGGGTACTGTAGAAGACCCTAAGAAGAAAGTTGAGAGTTTTGAGGATGAAGTTGAAATTTCTGCGAAACAGCATGAATCGGTTATTAGAACACCCGATTCCAAAAATAGACAGGCAGAAGATCAATCTGGGCATCAAGCTTACCCGTTATCTGGGGAAGCTTCAACTCCGATGACAATTACTGAATCTCAGGCAACACCAGCAAGTCAAGCATCATCATCTTCAGTTAATGCAAGAAAGGCAAAATCTGAAAGGAGTGGTTCGAGCCAAAAGCGGAAAGTCGGCAAGAAAATAACATCAAGCCCAAAACAGGAAACTGGTACCAGTGAGATTAATACTACAGAACAACAAGAAGGCAAAGAACAGAAAAGCGGAAGAAGAAATTCCTTCGGGTTTGAGCAAGAAGCAAGAGAAAGCAGCGGAGGCAAGAACTCTGTTCCTCGGTTCATGCAGCCAACACAGTCAGCGAAAGCTAAGGTTCAAGAACAAAACTCACCAAGATCGAGCCCTGATCTTCAAGAAAGAGAAGTTGCCGTCAAAAAGAGACACTCGTTACCTGTTGTTGCAAATGGTAAACAAGGTTCTTCTCCTAGAATCCAAAGGTCTGCGTCTCAAGCACAACAAGGAACAAAGGGTATACAATCTCCTCATACATTTTCTCTGCAATCCCTCTTCACATTTTGACGTTTATCCAAAAATTAAATGTTTGAATTTTTTTTTTGCGGCCGCATTTTACAGAAAGAAAATGGCAGAGATGAGGCTGATCGAACTGGGGTCACAGAAAGAAAAGTCTTTGAGAGAGTTACGGTAATTTGAAATATTTGATTATTGGTATGTGTTTTCAGACAATCCTTTAGCTCTAGTTTCAGACAATCAAAGTGACAGTGTGCAAAGGAGGAACGGAGAGGGGAGGATAGTCTTTTTGTATAGCATCGTTTTTTTACCTTATAAAAGTTGTTTGATTTTTGTGGCTGTGGGATTATTTGGTTTGGTGTTGGTTCTTTTGGACATAACCTGCTTAGTTGAAAGTGAAACTTGTCGTGAACAAAGGATTTTTAACTTCACTTCAAAAGTCGTGTATTAATTTGTATCTGTTACAATAATCATGCATAATAGCCAAACCTAATTTCCCATTAATGGTGGAACCATTGTCCATTA
>OVAU01002899.1:0-11771 GCA_900406315.1 Biscutella laevigata subsp. laevigata
TAATACTTTAGTTAGTTGGTTAGAGATATTTAATTCAAATCCTCCTAAAAAAAATAGTTTAATATAATTTTTTTAACCATAAAATCCATGCGGACCATGCCCATCCTATTGAACACATCGACTAGACTCAAGCGGTCGAAGCCCAATGCAATAAACAATTCAGAATTTTCCCTAAGAAAATATAAATCAAAATATCGTGCGCGATAATAATCGGGAAGAAACAATCTTCTCCCTCTTCTTATTTTTCTTTTTCTTCTTCTTTCGGCCTTTTTCTCCTCCACCTATTGTCCTCCATAGGAGATGGCTTCATCGTCTTCTTCTTCCATTTTCTCCGGTGTTAAGTTTTCTCCTATCCTATCTCCTTTCAACTCTCGAGATAGCCGTCCCTCTATATGTTTAAATGATAGTCGGAATAAAGTTAGGTTTAATCCAGCGTCTTTGTCGCGCCTCACTACGAATCTTGTTCGCGTCGAAGCTCAGTCTTTAATTCCTTATAATGGTATATGGTATGTATCACTCTTCAGTTTCGTCCTATGTCTTGGATTTTGAGATTGGAAAATGCTTTTAAAGCTAAATTTAAAATTCGTGGAAATTGAAATTAGTTCTTGGTTTGAAAAATAGCAGTTGATTCTTTGTTATTCCTCAGTTTTTTAATTTAAGTTACATTTGCTCGTCTCCTGAAACTTTGGAGCAGTGTGATTGTGATTCCGAAAGAGAATTTAATTTTTGCTTGAAATTTTATGGTGTTAAAGGGCGCAACAATCGAGGAACAAGGGACGTTGGAAGAGGAACCTTGCTTGGGGACAGCGAAATGCAATTTTCAGAAAAGAAGCTAATTTCTGTCTTACTTGTAAAAGGACTAAACCCGGGCTCAGAAGATCATTACTACCGAGAGCCTTTCAGGATAGAACTTCATTTAGTTTGTCGAAGTCCAATCTGACCTCTTCCCTGGTCCGTACGCTATATTATTTACTCTCTCTGTTTTTAGTATTGCGCCTTGTTTTGAACTATGTGTTGAACAGACTCGAACATTTGCGAACTTTTCAGGGAAAACATTCTCAGATTAGAAATGCGACAGTTGGACCAGATGAGCCACATGCTGCTGGTACAGCCTGGCCAGATGAAATCGTTGCAGAGAGAGAAGATTTGGACTTATTGCCCCCTGAGATAGATAGGGCAGAACTGGAAGCATTTCTTGGCTCCGAACTTCCTTCTCATTCGAAGCTGCACCGGGGACAATTGAAGAATGGGCTTCGGTATCTTATTTTACCGAACAAAGTTCCACCAAACAGGTAAAATTGGGTAGAATTCTTGAAGTTGGTCTACAGTCTATTCATGATACTCTTAATGGTTGCTTCATTCACCAGAATTAGATAAGTAATATAATATGCCCCCCTTACATAATAACGATACATCATTTTATATTCTTGAGAAGGGGGCTGTATGTACCCCTTTCCCATTATAGCTTAAGCATATGGTTGGATGTTATAAGGTTTTCCTCTCATGTTTTACATAAGTTTTGAAATGTTTTGAAACATTAGATTTGAGGCACACATGGAAGTTCATGTTGGATCAATTGATGAGGAAGATGATGAGCAAGGAATCGCTCATATGATAGAACATGTTGCATTCCTTGGGAGTAAGAAACGTGAGAAACTTCTCGGTACAGGTGCCCGCTCTAATGCATACACCGATTTCCACCATACAGTTTTTCATATTCATTCTCCAACCCACACAAAGGTTTGTTATCTTGTACCTAGTTGTATTTATTGATGTAGCTTCTTTTTAGTTCAGTTTTCATAGTTTTTTTGTTGCCTCTGTGTTTGCTTTAATAAATATGGTACTTCTAGTAAATTAGCAATAGCATTGATTGTGCCAAATTATTACATACCCTTCACTCTTTTTCTCCTCATCACTCTTTTTCTTCTCTTCACATCCATCTGAAGATCTCACTATATTTCTAATATTTCTGTATCTATATGTTGTACAGTTAGTATGATCTCTTTATGATCAAACATAAAGAGATTGAAGATTTGTTTATTGACCTTGAAGTATGTTTCTTGGTTTGAGGCATCTTATGTATTATTGTAAAATCTTGAGAATGTGTCCTAAGTGGCTTACTAATCATGTAGATAGAGTTGGACAGAGACAATACGAGTTTCATATTAACTGAAGTGTGAACCTTTTCAGGACTCTGAGAACGACCTCTTTCCGTCTGTGCTCGATGCCTTGAATGAGGTATATTGCAGTAATTTTGCTTATCTAAGATGATATTTCCCAAAAAATTTCTATACCAAAAATAAAAGTCCCTTCATTTCATTGGTTTATGATTCTTCATTTGGCGGACAAAATCTTATTTCTCTAACGATTACAGATAGCCTTTCACCCAAAATTCCTCTCGTCTCGAGTTGAGAAAGAAAGGCGAGCCATACTTTCAGAACTTCAAATGATGAATACAATTGAGTATCGTGTTGACTGCCAGGTATTCATGAAGAATAGTTTTCTATACGTCAGCATAACAGTTCTTTCTTTTGCCTAAATTTTGGTGGATAGTCAGTGAAACATTGTGTTCTATATTTTGATCAGTTGTTGCAACATCTACATTCTGAGAACAAGCTGGGTAGAAGGTTCCCTATTGGATTGGAAGATCAGATTAAGAAGTGGGATGTTGACAAAATTAGGAAATTTCATGAGCGATGGTACTTTCCAGCGAATGCCACACTATATATTGTGGGAGACATTGACAACATACCTCGGATCGTCCACAATATTGAAGTAGGATTGTCGTACATTTCTGTTGCATTGCAGTTTTTCTTTAGTAAATAACATTGAATATATTCTCCATAGTCTATCTTGACCAGATGATTGCTTTTGCACAGGCTGTGTTTGGAAAAACTGGTTCGGATAATGAGTTGACACCGACTTCTCCTGCTCCTGGGGCCTTTGGCGCCATGGCTAATTTTCTTGTTCCTAAACTGCCTGCTGGTCTTGGTGGAACCTTTTCCCACGAGAGAACAAGTACTGCTGATCAGTCTAAAATCACTAAAAGAGAACGACATACAATTCGTCCCCCGGTTGAGCATAATTGGTCACTTCCTGGAACCAGCAATGATTTAAAGCCTCCACAGATATTTAAGCATGAGCTTCTTCAAAATTTTGCAATCAACATGTTCTGCAAGGTATTTGTTATAATCTTTTGACTTCTCCCTTTTCTTTTTTTAGATAGCCTAATATGGTATGGCAAACTGAGGGTGGTAGTTGAGATTACTGAATGTTAATTAATTTTGGGTCTTCATGCAGATACCTGTTAACAAGGTTCAGACATTTGGAGACCTGCGAAATGTTCTGATGAAAAGAATATTTCTCTCTGCTCTACATTTTCGAATTAATACGAGATACAAGGTATGAGGGTATTAGGATGTTGCCTGAAGAATTTACTCGAGAATGAATGAGTATTTCTCATTTTCTTCAACTGTGTATTCTGCTTAGCCTTTTGCAGATTAAAATGAACAACTCTAATAATCTCACTGAAAGATCTGATAACGTATGTTCTCCAATGTGTTCAAAATTATAACCTTTTTAATTATCTTGATGTATAATTTATTGAAAGTTTTAGGGATCTCTTGCATTGTCAGTACACTCAGTACTGTCCGTAAATTTGGCAATGCTATTTTGTACCTTTCAGAGTTCAAACCCACCATTTACGTCAGTTGAGCTGGACCATAGTGATTCGGGAAGGGAAGGATGCACTGTTACGACTCTTACGGTCACTGCAGAGCCCAAAAATTGGCAAAATGCAGTAAAAGTGGCTGTCCAAGAGGTTTGCTTATAGTTTGTTCACATTTATCTTCATTGTGAATACTAGTGTTCTTTGCTTGGTCGGACTGATTATTTGAATTTGATGAATTATGTATAATGGATAAGCTAACGAACTGTTAAAGCCACGTGTCAATTGTCACCTTTTAATTGCTTATGAGAATTCTTTCGTCTATGTTTAACAATATAATTCTACTTGTAGGTTCGGAGACTTAAAGAATTTGGTGTTACCAAGGGTGAACTTTCACGTTACATGGATGCTTTACTAAAAGATAGTGAACATCTTGCAGCTATGATTGATAACGTGTCGTCTGTTGATAACCTGGATTTTATCATGGAAAGTGATGCGTTAGGTCATACGTTTATGGACCAGACGCAAGGACATGAGACATTGGTTGCTGTAGCTGGAACTGTTACGCTTGAAGAGGTAGGTTTCACAGTTCTGCTTATTCTTACTAGCTTGTCTTGTTGAATGTCCACGAAGATGAGTGTTGATTTCTGGATTCCTGGTGTTTATTAGCAAAATGCTCAACATAAATAAGGTTTTCTACACTTCGGATATTATACTAGTTCGCAAAAAAAATATTTGAGTCAGTTGCTTTTTTTTTTCTGTTTTGATGGTTCCTTGTCCAGGTAAACAGTGTTGGCGCCAAGGTGTTAGAATTTATTTCTGATTTTGGAAGGCCCACTGCACCTCTTCCTGCAGCAATAGTTGCTTGTGTTCCCACTAAAGTGCATGTTGATGGGGTTGGTGAGAGTGACTTCAATATATCTCCCGGTGAAATATTGGATTCCATCAAATCAGGATTATTAGCACCCATTGAAGCTGAGCCTGAGGTGCTCTTTCTTTTGTAACTCCTTGTTTGACTTTAACATTGCTTAGTTCAAGGGTAGACAGGCTAAACTCTGCGTTTTTCCTTCATTCTTTCAGCTAGAGGTGCCAAAAGAATTGATCTCTCAATTACAGTTGCAAGAGTTAACCTCGCAGAGAAATCCGTGTTTTGTCCCTCTGTCTGGGTCTGGTGTAGCCAAATCGCATGACAAAGAGACTGGGATTACTCAGCTTCGCCTATCCAATGGTATACCTGTAAATTACAAGGTAATTCTTTCGTCCATTTCCCATTGCCTGCTTTCTAAGCATCTCCATGGTGATTTTCTTTCTACAATATAACTTGCATGACATTTTATTCAATTTTGTTTTGTTTTGTGCTGCCCGCTTAACAAATTGCAGTTCTTAACACTCTCTGAAAAATATGTTTCGGTTTTAGCATATATCACGTTACCTGGTAGTAATTATGAGCTCAGAGGAAAAGGAACTATACAGAAAAGCTACAAGCATTGACTGATAATACTGTTTCTATTGTACCATCTCTTATGTAGAAGTAAACACCCTTACCTTGAAATTTCCCTTTTCCTATATAGATATCAGAGACCGAATCTCGGGCAGGTGTCATGCGGCTTGTTGTTGGTGGTGGACGAGCTGCTGAAACTTCTGATTCCAAAGGAGCTGTGGTTGTTGGTGTTCGTACACTCAGTGAGGGTGGTCGAGTTGGAGACTTTTCAAGGGAGCAGGCAAGTGAAGCCGTTGTCCGCTGCATTAAGATTTATTTTTATCTAGTAGTAAAACAAGGATATGATCTGAGCTATAAGCCCTGTCATTTCCGTCTAGGTGGAGCTTTTTTGCGTAAATCATTTAATAAACTGCTCGTTGGAGTCAACTGAAGAGTTCATTGCTATGGAGTTCCGATTTACTCTGAGAGACAATGGAATGCAGGCAGCTTTTCAGCTGCTTCACATGGTGCTTGAGGTATTGGATTCTAACTGATACAAAGTAAAAATAATGTGAAACATTTCTGGCTCTTGATGTGCTGGTCAAGAGCATGTTCTTTTATCTGCTTGTTCTTTTTGCTCTTTTTCTAATCTTTGCTATAATGGGTGGTCGTTGTCTGGCATGCAGCATAGTGTCTGGTTGGAAGATGCGTTTGATCGAGCAAGGCAACTATATCTTTCATACTATCGATCAATTCCTAAAAGCTTGGAGCGTGCAACTGCTCATAAACTCATGATCGCCATGCTAAACGGCGATGAGCGTTTTGTTGAGCCGACACCTAAGTCTTTGCAGACCTTGAATCTAGAATCTGTGAAAGATGCGGTCATGAGTCATTTTGTTGGCGACAATATGGAGGTGATATCTTAAACATGAAATTTGATATTTGCTTGACTAATATAATATTTTATTTTATTTCCATAAATCAATTTTGTGGTTTCCTTTAGGTAAGCATTGTGGGGGATTTTTCAGAAGAGGAAATTGAGCGTTGCATCCTTGATTACCTTGGTACCGTTAAAGCTAGCCGTGACGCTGCAGAACTACCAGGATCTGAGCCTATTGTTTTTCGCCAACCAACAGCTGGCTTGCAATTCCAACAGGTTCGGACCAAAGCAGTAATGCAGGGACTTTCTTGTTCTTCCCAGAGATATGTGACTGGAGCAGTATGTATTGAAAATTTTATCCCTGGACAGGTGTTCTTGAAGGATACCGATGAGAGAGCATGTGCATACATTGCAGGACCAGCGCCAAATCGTTGGGGCTTTACAGTTGACGGGGATGACCTTTTTGAGTCTGTTAGCAAGCTTCCTGTTGCTCATGGTAAGTTACACCTTAACGGAACAGACATAAAACTAGGAACTTCTATGAGTGATTAGCTATGAGTAAGCTATCGATCATAAATGCACAATGAAATTGCAGATGGACTTGTGAAATCGGAGGAACAGTTTCGAGAGGGAAGAGACATGGAATTGCAAAGAAAGCTTCGTTCTCATCCGCTTTTCTTTGGAATTACTATGGGTCTTCTGGCAGAAATAATAAACTCGAGGTAATTCTTATTGTTTAACGTTGTAGCATTAATGTATTATTCGAAATCTCAGTTCTTTGCTGCTATTGTACTTCTGGTTTGGTTTGTGTCCAGAATTTGCTCAGCAACTAATCACCAGCACAAACAACTGTTTAGAAAATGACCACTTTCATCAAGTGTCAAAAAATTTTGGGCTCAGAGAATGCATGTTTATACATCTGAACCGAAGTCTGCTTCTGTGTGCCTTTTATTTCCGTATCTGAAGGTGAAATTTCTGTGTCATTGCAGGCTTTTTACGACAGTAAGAGATTCTCTTGGACTGACATATGACGTATCATTTGAGCTGAACCTATTTGATAGGCTGACTCTTGGGTGGTATGTGATATCTGTGACTTCAACTCCTGGCAAGGTGCAGTCTTTGTCTTTTGCTTACAGTAAATACGCTGCTCTTTCATCAAAAGTCTTTCTCATCAATTTTCTCAATGCTCTTTCCAGGTATACAAAGCGGTTGATGCATGCAAGAGCGTTCTTAGAGGTTTGCATAGCAACCAAATTGCCCCTAGGGAGTTGGATAGGGTTAGTTCTCTCTTTTGCCTTCTTGGTTCAGCTCGTGTTGGTTTGTTTTCTTTGTAAATGAAAAGTAATGTTGTTTAGGCAAAGCGAACTCTTCTTATGAGACATGAAGCTGAACTCAAGTCCAACGCATATTGGCTTAATCTATTAGCACACTTGCAAGCCTCTTCTGTCCCGAGGAAGGTAATAGTGCCTCGTATGTTCTTAGAACAAGTAAAAGCATAATTGTTTTTATGATGTATCGTTTCTGACTTGACTCGTTGTTTGTTTTCAGGAACTGTCGTGCATTAAAGAACTTACTTCATTATATGAAGCTGCTTCGATAGAAGACATATACGTCGCCTACAATCAATTGAAAGTGGACGAGGACTCGTTATACTCTTGCATTGGTATTGCTGGGGCTCAAGCCGGTGAAGACGTTACAGGTACGTGTGATGTCTTTTGAGCAAAAACAGTTCTTAGATCAGTTGCGTTTTGAAATTTAATAACACTCCTATCCAGTTTTATCAGAAGAGGAAGAACCAGAAGATGCTTTCTCAGGAGTTATTCCAATGGGACGAGGTTCATCGATGACCACAAGACCAACAACATAATCCACAGATTTGGATTGTAATGCAATTTAGCGGAGGACATGTGAGCATATATACTACAAAGAGAAAGATAGAAACTTCATCAGATTCGTTGTTATGGAAAGAAGCTTTGAGAGCTTTTGGCATAAGAGGTTTGTATCATCATTAGTGCTAATAAATTTGCTCATTTTTTATGCAACTCGTCTCTTTTTTCCTTCATTGTTATAGAAAAAGAAACAACAGTAACAAGTTAGTGTATTTTTAATATAAAATAAAACTATTTAGTTACAAGTACGGTGCAAAATCTGTTTAGCTGTAAATGTAATTTAACTTTGATTTTGTACGAGTCTATGTTCTTCATTTATCTGTAAGATTGTGACTCGTCTTGCCTTGTATCACCAGTCTCTCTTGCAAGCCTTTCCGATTAGCCGAGTCTTGTTGTGAGCTTCCAGATTTCCCACAAGAGCCATGTGTATAGTTCGACGACAATCAAAATTATGTTTTGGATAATCAGAATTCTCGATGGTAACTGTATGTCCGAAAACGTTCCAAAGACATAGAATTTAGGACCCATTTTGACTATTTTGTATTTTAGATCAGGTTCGGATTACTGAGAATCTTTCAAATCGGATTCAAATATTTTTCAACAAAAAGATATTTACAAATACTCGAAATACTATTAAACTTAAAAATCAAGCTTTTTTACTAAAAATATTATAAAAAAAACAAAAACTAAACATGAAACTGAAATTGAACATTAAAATTATATTAAATATCTATAAATTTAATATTGCACTGTAAAAATTCTAGTAATTTATAAAAAAATACTAATATTTTTTTAAAAATAATAAAAATACTAATATTTTTTTAAAAAATAATAATAAATATTGAATATTTAAGCTTAGGTTTAGATTCTTCGGGTATCCAAAATATTTCGAGTCGGTTCAAATTCGAATTTTCGGTTTTTTTGAAATTTAGTACCTATTTGAGTTTTTTCCCAGATTCGATTCGGATTCTGACCTCGTTTGTCGATTTTGGTTTGGGTTATTTTCGGATCCGATCTTTTTCACGCGCAGAGATATCAAACAATCACCCACGCAAACATAATTTGACAAATTGTTCCCGGATGCAATATACATACTCCCCCCATGAGGAACAACTTAAACCATCCAAATTCTGTTTTGTCTACAAACACAACCTACCATCAACTAGTTTCTTTATAGTTAAAAGAAGACATAAACCAATCGAAACAAGTTGTAGACGAAATGCAATTCATGGTGTAATCATTGACTCATATAAACATATAACCAAAAAAATACATAAAATAATGTCCAAACAAGTTGTCATGATAATATAATAGAATACCTATAAACCCATTCCAGAACATTAATATTAAAAAAAATGATAAACATGAATTTATGAATAAAGAAAGAAGCACGTCGAGTCACCTACATTCCTTACCTGCCAATCCGCTGTCTTCTTTTCCTCGACCCGGTTCGATCGGTTGACCAAAATTCACAATCGATCAAATTGGTAATTAACTCCTTTTTCCTTGGAAACATACGGTAACAACAAGTGAAAATATCGTCTCAACTCTTATGATATTTTCATTCAATTGTTTGAATTGTGAGAAATCGGTATATTCCAATTATAACCCACCGGTTCGGTTTAGCAGAAGGAAATTAAAAAAAAAAAACGGTGCAACAAACGCTCCGAATCTCCGCGTCTTCTTCTTAAAAACATTCGACCTTTCTCCCTTTCTTCTTAATCTTGTTCACTACGTAAACCCAACAACACTTGTATCTACATCTATATATATATATATATATATATATATATACTTAACAAACACAAGACCCAAACACATTACGTTCTAAGAGAGAACACAAAATATAGATCAGAAGAGAATGAGGAGCTTGGTAAAGAAGCTAGTATGGTGTGGAACCAATAAGTTTGCTACTTCAAGAACATCTGCATTACCAGAGGAAGGGAAAGTTAGAATTTACGTTGGTAAGGATAAAGAGAGGCAATGCAAGATTGAAGTCGAGGCTGATTTGTTAAACCACTCAATGTTTGAAGATGTATTGAGGTTGTCGGAGGAAGAATTCGGACACTCGTACGAGGGAGCTTTGAGGATTTCTTGTGATATTGATGTCTTTAATAACTTAATTATTCTACTCAAAACCCACCAATCATCATAACCCTTTCCCTTTTGATTTAACAAAAATGATTCCATTTTTTTACCTCTATTTTTTCATCATTCTCTTTGAAAAATGGACGAAATTCATTTTCTTTTCATTTTTATTATTTATTAGGAGAGTACCCGCGCGATGCGCGGGTTTATTAAAATTTCTAAATTGTTTACATAATATTTTATACTACTTACAATATATAATCCCTCTATCCCATTTTATAAAAAAATAAGATCAATACATACTTATTAAGAATTTTATTTGTTATATAAAAATCACTAATGAAATATCAATAGTAATTTAAAAGACGATAAATAAAATTGTTTCCTAGAATGTAATAATGAAACAAAAATTAAATATTTGTATTGAAATTTAAAAACATCTTATATTAGACAAAAAAAAAAAAATCTAAAAATCCTTCACAGTTATTTAAGATGTAAAAATTCTTCACATTGAACATAATTCATATTGAAAATTTCATATTGAACATAAAGGAAGATTTAATATTGCCAATTTCATAAATTGTTTCCTAGAATGTAATAATGAAACAAAAATTAAATATTTGTATTGAAATTTAAAAACATCTTATATTAGACAAAAAAAAAAAAATCTAAAAATCCTTCACAGTTATTTAAGATGTAAAAATTCTTCACATTGAACATAATTCATATTGAACATAAAGGAAGGACTTCGTCAAACTGAACAATGTTCCTTGAATGTTTAGTTTTGTACTTATTTCAGTTTACGTGCTTATCTCATATGCAAACAAAATATAAGGACAAAAATCTTTGATTTAGCTTATATGTTACAAATGATAGATAAAAAATGGAAGTAGTTATACAAGACTATAAAGTCATTACATTGAGACATATTTGAGAGAGCCTTCTATCCATGTAAATGGCTCCCATTGCCCAACCTAAGTAACAACATTCCAATTTAGCCATTTTCCACCTTTATGCTCCTGCAATATAAGAATTCATAATTTATCTTGATGAGTGTAAGTGATCTTTGGCTGTCCAGTCCAGTAGCTTGACATTTACTTGCCTTCTAGGCAAAGCGAATTCACCTAAGAACACGCTTGGCAAATTAGTAGATTTTATAAACACGTCATCATATTATCTGATTGGCTAGGTTTTAGAAAGAAATAATCTTAGGCATCATCCACACAAACTTGTAGAAATGGAAGAATTGTCATATTTGCCAAACATTCATCCACAAGAGTATAAAGACCTAGTGTATAGGAAAAGACAGAGAATAAAGGGGAAAAAGAAGGGATCCAAATCTTACGGCGTAAAGGTTTTGAGCAAGGTCGTCTTCCCGCAATAGCTTAGCGGTTTCTAAGGTGATTTTGTCACCTTCCGCTAATACATCATTTCCGACAAGCTGCAAACAAAACGGAATGTGCGGGTCAAATAAGAAAGAATTATCTGCTAGAAGTGATGTTCTTCTATAACGTGAGAGATGTAGTATATTGCTCAAAACCTTTGAAATGCGTTACGATCACTAAGAGAAAAGAATATATTAGTCACGCGAATAGGTCGGATAATTTCAATAAGATCGCTTCTCTCTACAACACCTTGCTAACCTTTGTCCTGATGTTGATGAAATCTGGATCATACTTCTCATAAAAAGATCACAATGCCTAAAAAACCAAGCAAATTTATGGTAAACTAAGAGGGTGTTGTTGAACAAATAGAATAGTTTTGCATACCGTCGAATACTTTGNCTTTGAAGATGTCACATAATGGCTCGGGTGAAGGGTGAAGGTT
>OVAU01002900.1:1615-11954 GCA_900406315.1 Biscutella laevigata subsp. laevigata
AATTCTAAATGAGATAAAAAATGTAAAAATCATTCTTAATTGAAATGACTTAAAATTCAACTTGGTTTAAAGAAAACACAGTGAATTGAGTTATAACATTTGTTTAATCATGCAACCAAGTTAAGCATATGTTTTCGTATTTTTAGTTTAAAAATAATATATTTTCGAAAAAAATACATTAGATCAACTGTTAAAATTGTAAAATAGGAAAAGTTTATAATGCATATTTAAATTCCGGCCAAAATTATTTTTGAAGAAATTTTAGTTAATAGACCCAAAATTTCGTTTAGCTTGTGATCTGTTCTTTTTAATTTTCACATTTATACGTTTTACAATTATGTGAAGTTATTGAATCTTTTGTTTTTAAAAATTTCGGACGAGTTGTGTGTAATCAAACTCTCAATATATAAGAAGAAATGATATTCTTATGAAAATCCAAAGCTCCAATTTGATAGTTAATACTATCAAATATCTTACCATTGGACTAACGTTATTTATTAGACTTATAAATTAGACTTTGGTATATTATAAAAGAAAAACTACCTGTAAATAGCTAAAATTCTCAAAACTAAAAAATAACTTAGGATAAGAGGATAAGCAAAAAAGAAGAAGATAGATTCTAGAAGAGAATGGTACACAAATGTCAAAACTTAGGAAGTACAACAATGGCTTTTGTACTGCTTTGCGTCATTAGCGTAACATTTAGATTTCATAGTCTCTCTCTCTCTCTCTAAACCACAAATTAAATCCAACATTTGCATTTGTACTTCCTTCAAAACTCCTTTTACTTTATATATATAACTCCGGTCTCCTTTTCTTACATCATAACACTTTTGTCCTTCTTCTCTTCTTCGCCACCTCATGTTACTCTAATTTTATACAATTTTTTGAGAAAATTACATATAACGTATAAATTAGTTACGTATTCTTCTCTTCCAACCTTTGTTCTTGATTCTACCATCTTGTTTCCACGTTGCTTAATCTCCTGAGGTACACACATCTGTCATTACTGCCCAATTTTGTCATTAATAACTCTCTGATTACTCAATTATTAGTTTTGGTTGTTTAACTCTTAACTAAAATATTGTGAATTAATTACATACTTTAAACATAATCATTAACATCTATGTTTTCAATTCAAAATTAATTGAGTGATTTATACCATTTATATAGTGTTCAAAGATCTCTTATCAATCTGGTGTGATATATTCTCACATACCCTCTCGAGATAATGATTAGTTTAACTATTAATCTCGACAAAATCATATTTTCAAGATCAATCACAAGTTCGATCATTTAAGCCATTTGTAGTTCAGATCAATTTTGATTTTTCAAATGCTGATATCATATTAATATCTATGAATAATGAGTGAATTTACTCGTATAAATATATAGTGTTCATGAGTCTCTAATGTATTCCTTTTTCTATTTTCTTTGTGTTAAACAAATATCAACAACCAATCTTTACATTTTTTCAAAATAATAACCCAAAAATTATTGATAAAAAGAAAGAATTCACATTAATAAAGTAAAAAAATGAGCGTTGAAAATTGTGTGTATCAATCGGTTGAGAAGTGCCTCTCTTGTTTTTGTTTTCTGATTTCTCTTTCTTTATTTCAGCAAACTAAATATTAAATGTATGTATGAGTGTAGGTGTGTGAATTGATCTCTCTCATGAAGTCATCGCCTCTGAGTTTTTCATCCGGATCATCGAGTTTCAGTCACACCGGTGGATTCGACGACGGTGATGAGTTAACGCCATCTCCATTTGCCGGCGGCGCAATGCTGCCTTTTTTCCTCAACGATTTGAGTAGCTGGGAGAGTGAGCTCGTGGATGTGACGCTTGAGCTCGACGACGATAACTCCATTGTTTTCTGCGGAATGTCTGAGGTTGCTTCTGTCGATTCTCGACCGGTGAGTGTAACCGGGAGGTTATCGAGGAATCTATCGACAGCGTCTTCGAGTATACGGCAGACATTGGGGAGGTTATTCAGGTTGGAATCTTCGAAAACGATTACTTCTTTCATCTCCGGCGGCGATAGAGATCTCGAACGGAATACGGAGACGACGGCAAGGGATAAGCGGAAGGAGAAGGCGAAATTACAGAGATCGGCGTCGAGCGCACAGAGAGCACTGAGAGGATTACAATTCATAAACAAAACCACAAAAGGAAACAGCTACGATTGCGATCAGATGTGGAAGAACGTCGAAAAGAGATTCGAATCGTTATCGAAAGAAGGATTGCTTGCGAGAGAAGATTTCGGAGAGTGCGTCGGGATGGTGGATTCGAAGGAGTTTGCGGTGAGTGTATTCGACGTATTGGCTCGAAGAAGAAGACAGAAATTGGAGAAGATAACGAAAGATGAGCTTCATGATTTCTGGTTACAGATTTCTGACCAGAGCTTCGACGCTCGTCTTCAGATTTTCTTCGATATGTACGTTTCCGATTCTCTCTCTCTGTTCTTTACGTTTAGAGATATGACAGTTCATGCCATCAACGGTTGAAAAAGTTCCAGTGAGTTTAACTAATGGGCCGCAATTTACTTGGCCCATTCGAATTTCAAAAAGTTTCTTTCAGCTTCCTTTCCCGCGATAAGTTTCCTGCGAGTAAACCAACTGCCAAAATGATACTACTTTTTTTTAGTTAACCATTTAATTCGGTTAAATGATGGTATAACTTGAGACCGGTTTTGTTACAGGGCTGATAGTAACGAAGACGGGAAGATAACCAGAGAAGAAATCAAAGAAGTAATATTTTTACTTAACACATAATAATAACTCAAAATGTCATAGATTATCTTTGTAAGAATTGAAATCTCAAAATAAATATTTTTATCCTTTGAAATGCAGCTTCTAATGTTAAGTGCTTCAGCAAACAAGTTATCAAAACTCAAGGAACAAGCAAAAGAGTATGCATCTCTGATCATGGAAGAACTTGATCCAGAGAATTTTGGTTACATTGAGGTTAAAAACAAATAAAACTNNAGAGAATTTTGGTTACATTGAGGTTAAAAACAAATAAAACTCACCAGTATATTACTCTTTAAACACAATACCAGAGACTTTCTTTTTCTTTTCTTAACATTTTGTGTTGTTTCAGTTATGGCAACTTGAGACACTCTTACTTCAGAGAGATGCATACATGAATTACAGTAGACAGCTTAGCACAACAAGCGTTGCAATGAGTTCACCAAGACGGACTCTAATTAGACATCGTCATGTGGTTGGAAAATTTGGACATAAACTTCGGTGTCTGATTCTAGATAACTGGCAAAGAAGTTGGGTTCTGTTGTTGTGGGTGATACTTATGGCTGTTCTCTTCGTATGGAAGTTTCTACAGTACAGAGATAAAGCTGCTTTTAAGGTCATGGGTTATTGTTTAACCACTGCTAAAGGAGCTGCAGAGACTCTCAAGCTCAATATGGCTTTGGTTCTGTTACCTGTGTGTAGAAACACCTTGACTTGGCTTAGAGATACACGCCCTCGAGCCTTTGTTCCTTTTGATGATAACATCAATTTCCATAAGGTGAGATAACAATACAGCGTTCACTCTTCTCTATAATTCCGTTATCATCGACAATTCGACACAAAACTTGAAGTTTGTCTCTTGTCTTGTTTATCAGATTATTGCTTGTGCCATAGCGATTGGGATACTCGTTCATGCTGGTACCCATTTGGCGTGTGATTTTCCCCGGATTATAAACTCGAGTCCAGAAGAATTCGCCTTGATCGCTTCCTCCTTCAATGGTACGAAACCCACATTCAAAGACCTCATGACAGGTGCAGAAGGTGTCACGGGGATTTCGATGGTGATCTTGATGACCATCGCCTTCACATTAGCATCAACTCATTTCAGAAGAAACCGTGTGAGGCTACCGCCACCACTTGATAGGTTGACTGGCTTTAACGCATTCTGGTACACTCATCACCTTCTAGTGGTTGTCTACATTATGCTTATTGTGCATGGGACCTTCCTGTTCTTTGCCGATAAGTGGTATCAGAAAACTGTAAGCAGAACCTATGCTCTTTCTGCTCTTAATCCCCAAATGCCAAAATGTCTAAAGACTTTTGCTGTGTTTAACCTCTCAGACTTGGATGTACATCTCGGTTCCTTTGCTGATCTATGTGGTAGAACGAAGTCTCCGAGCTCTCAGGTCCACGCATTACTCTGTCAAAATCCTCAAGGCAACCACCATTCACTGCGTGAATTCATTCGTGTTGAAAGGTGTTTTATTAGCACAAGCAAACCATAACATTCCAAACTTGATCTCTTCAGGTTTCTATGCTACCTGGGGAAGTCCTCAACTTAATCATGTCAAAGCCACCTGGATTCAAGTACAAGAGCGGTCAATACATCTTCCTGCAGTGTCCAACAATCTCTCGATTTGAATGGTGAGTACTGATTCCGAATACTCATAATGTTAGCAAACATCTTGAGTTTCACTCAGAGATGTTTTCTAAACCCTAAACTTTTTCAGGCACCCATTTTCTATCACCTCTGCGCCAGGAGATGAACAACTTAGTGTTCACATCCGAACAGTCGGAGACTGGACAGAGGAGATGCGACGAGTTCTAACCGTGGGCAAAGATCTTTCAACAAGCGTGATTGGGCGACCAAAATTCTCTGACTACTGCAATATTTATCAACCACAGTAAATTTTAAGACACCTTCCCTGCTACCTCCTTTCTACATTAAGATGCTTAGTAGTAACATGCCTTGTTTCCTACAATGGCAGCCGACCGAAATTACTAGTAGACGGTCCATATGGAGCTCCAGCACAAGACTACAAAAATTATGATGTCTTGCTCCTCATTGGATTGGGAATAGGAGCTACTCCTTTCATAAGCATCTTGAAGGATCTCCTAAACAATTCAATAGAAGACCAAACAGTAAGCTCAATTCAGTGCACCAGAAAAGTTTTAAGTCTTTTCAGGAACCTTGCACCAAATATATAATATACCTAACATCCTCTGGCGCAGGAGACCGAGTTCAGCAGATCGGATTTCAGCTGGAATAGCTACACATCCTCAACAACCACAACTTCAGCACATGGGGGGAAAAAGAAATCAGTGAAGGCTCACTTCTACTGGGTCACAAGGGAGCCAGGATCTGTTGAATGGTTTAGAGGCGTAATGGAGGATATATCAGACATGGACTGCAGAGTAAACATATCTTCAATTTGACGACCACTTAAACCTAGTTTATCAATATACTAACATATTCCTTCATCTTCTTGTGAAACAGGGACAAATGGAGTTGCACAACTACCTTACAAGCGTATATGATGAAGGTGATGCAAGGTCAACCCTGATAAAAATGGTCCAGGCTTTGAACCATGCCAAACATGGAGTTGATATACTATCCGGAACACGGGTGAGAACTTTTGCAGGGGATATAATCAGACAAACCCTTCACCAATATGACCTACCACTGACAATATATCATCATATTAACAGGTGAGAACACATTTTGCAAGGCCCAACTGGAAGGATATCTTCAGTAGTATAGCAAGAAAGCACCCAAATTCGACAGTCGGTAAATATTCTAAACAGTCAGCCCTTTTACCAGCAAGACATCTATTAAAGCGTCCCTTCTAGGACTCACGAATTAATACCATTGAAAAAGAAAAAGAAATACAAGATAAGAAACATCGCAATAAGAATAAAAAAAACAGGCACGAGAACCTGTTAGCTAGTATTTAGGCCAAACATCACAAAGCATATGTGAAAACGATTTGTCGTACTGTGCAGGAGTGTTTTACTGCGGCATACAGACAGTGGCAAAGGAGTTGAAGAAGCAAGCACAAGATATGAGTCAAAAAACAACCACACGGTTCGAGTTTCATAAAGAGCATTTCTGATTCGATGTTACAAGTCAGCTTCTATCACTTTCTCTAAAGTGAACCTACAATTATTTTTCTCATACTAACTTTACAGTCACTTAGCAAAATAGATTATATACACTATGTCAGAAGGAAACATTATCCTGCCTGTTTGTATACAATATAGACACGCCTAAAGGCATGAAAATAACAAATGTAATTAACTATACGAAATAAGAAACACGTCTTTCCCAAGATGATCCAATCTCTATTTCCATTACCACAAGCTTCTAGTCACAGAGGAAGAAAATTTAACAACAAATTCTCATAAAAAAGGTGCCCTGATGGTATTGAAAGACACTCTAGAAGGAGAATAGAGTAATGGCTTTGTACTAAGTATACCAAAATTGCAGTAGAAGGCAAAATAGATGTTGGAGTTTAGTCATCCTTTATTCTTCTCAGCAACTTAGAAGCCCAATTTCGGACTCGTCTCTTAAGCGTATAACCTACAAACACTCCCGCGACAAAGAAAACAGCGCACAGCTTTGAACACGTCCAGACCGAAACTCCGCTGTCACCAAACATAGTCCAAGACAGGTCTGATGAAAATTTTGAATAGAGCTACGGTATATTAAACAAGTTCACTGATAACACATTAATCAAATCAATTAAGATCTAAGAACAACCGTACACTCCTACTCGACCCTCTATAACCAATCTCCACGGTTCTGTTCTCTAAGCCCAAAGTAAGGATCCTAGATTGTTTTTCAACAAACCATTTACAAAAATTTCAAGCATTCTGTGGTGTGGAACTGCAAAATTATCATAGACTCTAGGTTTAGAGCAATACAAAGAATCTGCCCATTTTCCATATGGTTCCATCTTTTGAAAATTCTCTAGAGCAGACCAAATAAATTCATGATCCATCCGCAAAACGGTGATACTGATCAATCACATAATTAGAAAGAGCCTGAGAATTCATGTCCTAGTTTTCTTCTTCCCCTACTTGAAGCTTTTCGTTTTCTTCGTGAATAATCACTAAACGAACAAACTTCCGATGATCTCCTATCCAAATTTTCAAAACTAGGAACAGAAGCAGAACTACCTCGGAGGTCTATTGACCAAAATGCCGGCTCCGTCGTATGAAGTCAAGTTGCCGGATCCTCGTTTTTCCTGCATCAGATTTTCCGCAAAATCAGATAGCGAAGATGAAGAAGAAGAAGCTGCAGATTTCGCATCTTTCACCATCTTGCTGTACATATTCTGTAAACCCTCCATGTTGTTGCTGACCAATTATCCAAGAAAGAACAACTAGGGTTTAGGGTTCACTCCTGCCCCCTTTTGCCAGATGATGATGATGATTCCAGTGAGAAATCCGATTGCTAAATCGTTGACCAATAATCAAAAAGGACAAAATTGGAATTTCAGTTTACTTCGCAATAAAAAAAAAGATGATTTTTTTTTTTTCTTGTTGAAAAAGAAAAGAGAATCCCTCTTGATTATAATAAAATAATACTATATTTAACATGTATCTGCATGCAACTAAAACAATTACTTATTGACAAAAAAAAAAATACATTTGTTTTTTACTATAAAATCTCATGCACTCGAACATACATGATTATTCATTCACATAATATAAAATCCATCACATAAACAAATTTGTTATATTTCTTCTAGTCTCTCTCGTATATGAATCCAATTAGTCTTCTTGATGGAGTCGATAGTCTTGGGAACCATAAGGACTAAAAGCTTCAAGAAACAAATTAGATTTACGACGAGGATTGAGTCCCATGTCATTACACAGATCATCGGCATGTTGGATGCTGAAAGTAGAGATGCAATGACGTTTATAGAATCGGCTCGATCTTCTCATCACTTCCATTTCTTTAGAGAACTGATCCAACATCTTCTCTTTGCTCGGTAACTTGAATTTACCATCCACGAGACGGCTTAGCCACATAGATCGTAGCTCTGATGTGTGTAGGTTTGCGTTACTTTGCACGTATCCCACGAAACCCATGTTCGGTATCAATGGATGGATCGTTCCCCTGAAAATTAGCATTATAAGAAACGTTTCAATTTCAACAATTCTGAATACGAAATTGTAAGCGTATTAATAGGCCTATATGCAAAAAACCGGACCCAAACCGAACATACAATACCGAATTAGAACCTGAATTAGAGAAAAAACGAATGGGTCTTAAATTTTACTANATAAGCGTATTAATAGGCCTATGCAAAAAACCGGACCCAAACCGAACATACAATACCGAATTAGAACCTGAATTAGAGAAAAAACGAATGGGTCTTAAATTTTACTACTCGAAAAACCAGAATCGAATCCGAACTTACCTGAAATATTTTGGATACACGAAAAACTCGAACCTAAGCCTAAATATTCAACATTTATTAATATTTTTTAATATTGATATAATTTTAATGTTCAATAGTAAATATTTATTCTCAATTTTACGTTATTTTTGTATTTATATGATATTTCTAATCAAACTAGTTTACATTTTTTTGGTTTATTAGTAGTTCGAGTACNTCGAACCTAAGCCTAAATATTCAACATTTATTAATATTTTTTAATATTGATATAATTTTAATGTTCAATAGTAAATATTTATTCTCAATTTTACGTTATTTTTGTATTTATATGATATTTCTAATAAAACTAGTTTACATTTTTTTGGTTTATTAGTAGTTCGAGTACTTTTTAATATTTTTTGTTGAAAATATTCTAACCCGACCTGAACCTAGAAAGATTTAAAAATATTTTGGTATCCGAATCCGACCAGAAATTCGAATTGAACTTGAACCAAAAAATTAAATAACCCAAATAAGTCATCTAATCATGAATCTGAAAACCAAAACTCGAATGGATCTAGCCTAACTCGAATGGCACCCGAACGTCCAGCCCTAACCCTATAAGTACCTGTATAAAGGCATGACACCACATGGAAACTCAAGCCAAGATCGAAAAGGTTCAGGAACTATAGCTTTAAGCTTCTTCTTGCCATCATAACCAGTCGCGAGTATCACAACATCAGCTTCTAGTGTAGTACCATCTTCAAACTCAATCCCTTGATCATAGAACCACCAATTTGATGCTTTCTTAAACTTGATCATACCCTTATCAGCTTCCTCGAAGAATTTCTCCGGTATGATCGCCATTTGACAAGATGCATAGTCTTCTTCAAAACTATGGTCTGGTTTCAGACCGTATTTCTCTAGAGGAAGCTTCCATGTAACATATGCTTCGATGAATTTTGAAACCACTGCACGCTGTATTCAATGTCATATGTTCAAGAAAAGTCAAGTGCGATTTATAGGTACGAATTAAAGGTGTTTTAAGATCACAAACCAGAAGAGAGAAGAGCAGGCAAAAGAGAGTTCTAATGAAGCTTTGATTAGGCCTATCATGGAGGAATTGAGAAGCTCTGGTTGAGTAGAACAAGAAAAATGGTAGACCCCAAACCCAATAATGTGGAAACACCCAGTGTGTTGTTCTCACCACCATTGTGCATGCTTTGCCTTCTTCTCCTGCTTAATAAAAAAAATAAAAAAACAAGAGAAGCAAATGTTTTTAAGGTGACTCGAAATCTCATCCCGATAATTAGTGATACAAAATGTTTTATCACTGGACTAATCGTCACTTAGTCATATTAATATTATTAATTAGTTAGATTCTTACCAAACCAACTGTTTGATTGTACCAAGTAGAACATTAAACGGTACAAGTCCAACAGAATAATTAATATATATCATTGGTGGAATTATTCTATTTTGATTATTAGACTGAAGTTAAGTATTAGTTAATCAAGGACTTTTTGTGAAGAGACAGAACATATTTATGNAGTTAGATTCTTACCAAACCAACTGTTTGATTGTACCAAGTAGAACATTAAACGGTACAAGTCCAACAGAATAATTAATATATATCATTGGTAGAATTATTCTATTTTGATTATTAGACTGAAGTTAAGTATTGGTTAATCAAGGACTTTTTGTGAAGAGACAGAACATATTTATGTATTAAACTATGACTGTACGGACGTACCTTGATTGGCTAAAGCAGATTCTAAAGCCAAATCAATGGCGGATTTCTTGAAACCAATTACGGCGACTTTCTTGCCGCGGAGAAGATCAGAAGCTTCTTCACTCTCTAATTTGCAGTAATCCATGGAATGCATCACTTTCCCGTTGAATATCTCCGGCCCTTTCATCGCCGGAAACGCCGGGATTCTTGGGACGTCACCGTACTTTCCGGTACACACTACCACGAACTCAAATGCATGCCACTAACCACAGAAACATATATAACAAAAATTAACATTTCCACACAAAAAAACGTGTGCACAACTTTCACATTTTTTAAAAAAATTGGTTCATGGACAATAACGGATCGACCTATTAACCAAACTATTACAAATTAAAAAGACAAATGTTTTCGCGGAAATAATGTCTAATCATTAGACTAACGTCACTTATTAACCTGTAGGATCTGCATG
>OVAU01002901.1:0-11771 GCA_900406315.1 Biscutella laevigata subsp. laevigata
TTAGTTTATTGCTATTTTTTAGTCATGATTATATTCAATTTCTTAAGATAAAACGTTATGATTGAATTTAATATTTAATCATTTTAAAATTTATGGTTTGTTATAACAATAATATTTTTCGATTATAATATCTAAATATTTGATTCATTGCAATTTTTTAGTCAGGATTATGTGTATTTTTTTCAGAAAAAAACATAATAATTAAACTTAGTATTTAATAATTATGAATTTATGGTTTGTTATAACAATATTATTAAATTGTTACACACATCGTGTAGATGTATTTTAATCTAGATATAAGCATATTAAATATAATAAAATATTGATCTAATTATTTTAGGAAGTTGTTCATTATAATTTTTTTAAGCCGATAAATATTATTTTAATATAATAGATTAATAAATCGAATCATAGTTGTAAATAGAAAAGATTCCAATTCTACCTTTAAGGAAACCTTCGAGCAATTTGCTAAGACGACGGCCGAGAATGTAAATAAAGTGAAAATGGAGGGTCCACTTATATAATATATAATAATAAAAGGTAAGAACGTGAAACGATCCGCGAAAGCCACACAAAAAAAAAGGTTCCAGAGAGATAGAGATACAATTGCTTAGAGACGTTGTCGGACTTCAAATCAGTTTCGGTATCGGAATTTAGGAACTCCGTTTAAATCCGGAGCCATCTAAAACAAAAAACTCACAAGCCCCCGTCTCCTTCTCAAACAAAAGGATAAGACTTTTCTTTTTCTTCTGTTGGAATTTTCCGAGAGAGTGTGAAGTCAGAGAATTTCGTTCTGTGTTTTTATGATTCGTCGAGTTTAATTTCGGAATTTACCTCCTTTGACTGATTCAGTGGGTAAAGTTAGGGTTTAGTTTTCGTGTTTTCTGAGAAATTGTAAAGGATGTCCACGCCGTTGAAGGTGTGGCAACGTTGGTCTACCCCAACGAAAGCGAGAACTTCAGATCCAAATGGGTCTAGTCTGTTTGAAGATGAAGCAATTACGAATGGAAAAACTTCAGACTTGGTGACTCCTGTTCCGGGTCGGGTCAATGAGATCCAGTATGACGATCCAAGAATATTGCCTGATAAAATCTCGGAGCTTGAAAAAGAGGTGGGTTTCGTCTGATCTCTTTCTTTAGGGTTTTGCTTCTTCTTTTTTCGTCTCTCTGGTTTTGTTACAGTTTGATATTGAATATGTCTTACGATTTACAGTTTATGGCATTGGAAAATGCAAAGTAATCATGGTTACTTCTTATTAACTTTCATCTCTTGTAATTTATCATGTTTACTCTTTTCAAGATTTTCGTCTCGTGAGTGTAAAGCTCGCGACCCTATAGTTCAAGGATCTTTAAGAATTTCATTACTTGGTGTCTATTGTCAACTGCTAATAATTCTTACTGTTGCATGTTCTGTCTAAGTTTACATTAATGTTAGTGATTCTACTTGGTTTGTCATAATTGTCTTCTGACTAACTGCTGATCTGTTGATCTGTCAATACAGCTTTTTGAATACCAACACAATATGGGTCTTCTCCTGATCGAGAAAAAGGAGTGGAGTTCCAAATATGAAGAACTTCAACTGGAATTTGAAGAGGCAAACCAGTACCTTAAGCGGGAACGCAGTGCGCATCTGATTGCTATAGCAGATGTTGAGAAGCGAGAAGAGGGATTAAGGAAAGCTCTGGGGATTGAGAAGCAATGTGCACTTGATGTAAGATTCCAAGTTTTTACTTCCAAAAATCTTCTTTTTGTTTCCCAATTCTTTATTTGCAAATTTGTCCTCTCTTTATGATCCGGATTTTTACTTTGCATACAATAATTGTCACCTTTTACCGTATATTTCAGACAGATTTCCTGGATATGCATACAATAATTGTTTTATGACACTCTTTAACTGATGCAGCTGGAGAAGGCTCTCAGAGAACTGCGCTCTGAAAACGCAGAGATCAAATTCACAGCTGACTCAAAGCTGACTGAGGCAGATGCATTGGTAAGAAGTGTTGAAGAGAAATCTCTCGAAGTTGAGGCGAAACTTCGTGCTGTTGATGCTAGACTTGCTGAAGTTAGTAGAAAGAGTTCGGAGGTGGAGAGGAAGTCGAAGGAAGTGGAAGCTCGAGAAAGTTCCCTTCAAAGGGAGAGATTTTCCTACATTTCTGAGTACGTTTTAGATTTCTTCCCTTGTTTTAATTCTTGGTATGTTTAAAAATTTATTCATGTTTCCTTGTGAATCCATTGCGTCAACTTGTCCTGGGTTTTGTTTATCAGACGGGAAGCAGATGAGACAGCTTTGTCAAAGCAGAGGGAGGACTTGCGTGAATGGGAAAGAAAATTGCAAGAAGGAGAAGACAGAGTTGCTAAAGCTCAAATGATCGTAAAACAGAGAGAGGATAGGGCAAATGAAAATAATACGATAATCAAGCAAAAGGGAAAAGAACTGGAAGAGACACAAAAGAGGATTGATGCTGCTAACCTCTCTTTGAAGAAACAAGAAAATGATGTCAGCTTGAAGATAAAAGATCTTGCTTTAAAGGAGCAAGTAAGCAACTCGTTTTTTTCTCGTGGTGTTTATGATTATTTATATTGCTCGGACTGTTGTCCCTTTACTTACTTCTTTTGGATACAGGAAACTGATGTGCAGAAGAAATCCATAGAGAAAAAAGAGCGAGAGCTACTAGCTCTGCAAGAAAAACTAGATGCCAGAGAAAAGGCAAGTCGTCTCTCTCTCTCTCTCTCTCTCTCTCTCTCTCTCTCTCTCTCTCTCTCTCTATCTCTATCTCCATTTACATATATAATAAATATGTAGTAAACAATCACTCTTCAAAAGGGTTAATAACACTCTACTGTTTAACGTGTGGATTATGTGTATTGACTCTGTTGGTTGTTCAAATTTGGCTAATTGGCAGGTTGCAGTTCAACAAATAATTGATGAACACCAAGCTAAACTGGATGCATCACAGCGTGAGTTTGAGTTGGAAATGGAGCAGAAAAGGAAATCCATGGATGACAGCTTGAAGAGCAAAGTTATAGAAGTGGAAAAGAGGGAGGCTGAGTGGAAGCACATGGAAGAGAAAGTTGCTAAACGTGAACAGGCATTAAATAAGAAATTGGAAACGTATAAAGAGAAAGAAAAAGATTTTGGACTAAGACTGAAAGGCATAAATGGCAGAGAGAAAGCCTTAAAGAGCGAGGAGAAGGCATTGGAAACTGAGAAGATAAAATTCCTCGAGGATAAGGAAAATATCCTTAATCTTAAAGCTGAAGTTGAGAAGATAAGGGCTGAAAATGAAGTACAGCTAGCAGAAATTCGCAAAGAGAAGGAGGGGCTTCAAGTTACTAAGGAGGAGAGGTCTGAGTATCTTCGTCTGCAAACTGAATTGAAGGAGCAAATAGAAAAGTGCAGGTTTCAACAAGAGCTGCTTTTGAAAGAGGCCGAGGATCTGAAGGCCCAGAGGGAAAGTTTTGAGAAAGAATGGGAAGAACTTGATGAGAGGAAAGCGGAGATCGCAAACGAACTAAAGAATATAACTGACCAGAAGGAAAAACTAGAGAGACAGAGCCACTTGGAAGAAGAAAGGCTAAAAATAGAAAAGCAGGCAGCAAATGAAAACCTGAAAAGGGAGCTAGAAGCTCTTGAAGTGGCAAGAACTTCATTTGCAGAAACCATGGAGCATGAGCGTTCAATGATTTCTAAAAAAGCTGAGAGCGAAAGAAGTCAATTGCTTCATGATATTGAAATGCGCAAAAGGAAACTCGAGGCTGATATGCACACTAAACTGGAAGAAAGAGAAAGGGAGTTGCAAGCTAAAGAGCAGTTATTTGAGGAAGAGAGAGAGAAAGAATTGAGCAATATTAACTACCTAAGAGATGTAGCTAGAAGAGAAATGGCGGACATGCAGAACGAAAGACAGAGAATAGAGAAAGAAAAGCTAGAAGTTGATGCTAGTAAAACTCATCTTGAAGAGCAGCAAACAGAAATCCGGAAAGATGTTGATGACCTTGTTGCTTTAACCAAAAAACTGAAGGACCAGCGGGAGCAATTCATTAGTGAGAGAAATCGTTTCCTTTCTTCCATGGAAAGTAATAGGAACTGCAAACACTGCGGCGAACTGCTTTCTGAGCTTGTTCTTTCTAACATTGACAATGTGGAAATGCCTAAGTTTTCAAAATTGGCCAACATTCTTGATAACGAGGCACCAAAGCAGGAGATGAGGGATATATCCCCAACTGCTACTGCCTTATTGCCAGCTCATGTTGGGACAGTGTCATGGCTCCGGAAATGTACTTCAAAGATTCTCAAGTTGTCCCCAATAAAAATGACCGGTACTCAAAATATAACTGATCAAGAACCTCAATCTACAGAGCAAGCTAAAGCAAACGGTAGCCCATCAACTATGCTTCAGGGAGCGACACACGATTCCTTTGATGTTCAAAAGGCTGAATCTGAGTCTGACACAAGAGAAGTCGAAGTCGCCAATGTAAACTCAGACGACGATCAAAGCAACATCAACAGCAAGGGTCTAGAAGTTGATGCAGATTCTTTGTCCAATCTAAACGCTGATGGTCAATCACGCATGAGAAGGAAAGCCAGATTCAAGAGAACACGCTCTGTCAAAGCTGTTGTCGAAGATGCTAAAGCAATCTATGGAAAATCTATAGAATTTGATTCTACAGAAAATGTTGAGGTTTCTGCTAAAGCAAATGATGGAAGTATGGGTGAACCTGGTGTTTCTGATATAAGGACTTCAAAGAATGGACGGAAACGTGGGCGTGTGGGTTCCTTGAGAACTTGTACTACTGAGCAAGATATTGAAGAGAGTGATGGAAAATCAGATAGTGTCAACGGAGGTGCACGTCAGCGTGGGAAGAGGCGGCAAACGGTTGCACCAAAACAAGGAGAAGTGGTGGGACAAAGATATAATCTTCGGCGATCTAGAAGGTTGCTTCAAATCCCACTTACTTTCAAACGCACTTACGAGGATCATATGGGCTAGAACTGCTTATTCCTTCTTTTCAGACTGTAAAAAAATGTTTTCACATGTGGGTTATCAGGGTAGCCGGAAAAACCGTACTTGGTGAGAAGAATGAAGAGACTGGTGGATTGCAACAAGACGAGGGTATCTACTGTGCGCAAACCACCGGCACAGCATCAGTAGGCGTTGCTGTTAGTGATAATGGAGTAAGCACGAATGTGGTGCAGGTAGAAATGCTCTGACAACTAAGCTGCGTTTCTCGTCCCTATTCTTTCGATTTTTCATTCTTGACAAATCTGTTTGTTTCAACTGTGTTTCAAAAAGTGTGAAACCATGGCAGACTCTCAGGATACAGATGCTGGTTCACCCAAAAGAACAGGTGAGAGTGTAGCAATGAGTGAAGATGTGACCAGAACACCTCAAAGGGCTGACGAGAGTGAAGAAGATGAATCGGAATCAGAACATCCTGGGAAAGTCTCCATTGGTAAGAAGCTCTGGACTTTCTTGACGACGTAGTAGCCCGATCTTTGATCAAGATTTAGTAGGTTGGTCTGAAAATGAACCAATCTTCGTCTGTTGACAATATTAGGGTTTGCTTCATGATCTTTAGCTACGTAGGAGACTTTATTTTTGGTGTTTTAACTTTGTGGGATCGTTTTCACCAAAATGTAGTGTTTTACTTTCTAGTTTTCTTCTACCACTTAGTTGCTATCTGGTTAAGAGGATCTTCCATATTTCTCAAGAATTCTCAATTCTTTTGGTTTGTTTTAGATGATGATTTATTTATTGTATGAGAGTGGTCTCCTTGTAATCACAAAGTGTTTGTTTTTCATCCAAGTCTCCTTTTCTATCTCTGTCATGTTATGAAACAATTAAGACTCGTAAATTCTTAAATGTTCAAACAAAGTGGGTTCGAAGATAAATGTTAATGTGAGACCTTCTGCATAGTTAAATTAACACCCCTCTCAGAATCAACAATCCAACAATGATTCATAAATAATATTGGAATACAACTTGTGTAAAACAAATATGAGAGAACAAGTTTCCAACTTTCTAAGTTTACATACAGAGTCGTGGGATATATATATATATATATATATATATATTAGATTTTGTATATTACAAAATTTTAGATTCAAATATGAGAGAACAAGTTTCCAACTTTCTTGCGTAGATTTTTTGTATTTTAAGAATTTGTGTTAATTTATAGACAAGTCTAAAGAAAAACTGAGAGTTCTTATAATTTTGTATTTTGGAAAATTTTATAGATAATAGTCCTTATAAATTGAGAGCTATTGTAGAATGTTATAATTTTATATTTTGGAAAATTCTATAGATAATAATCTATTAAAATTGAGAAATGCGATAAAAAGCTAGAGTTCTATATTTTAGAAAATAATGTCGATTTGATGGATAACAATTCCCACACAAATAGAAAGNCTATAGATAATAATCTATTAAAATTGAGAAATGCGATAAAAAGCTAGAGTTCTATATTTTAGAAAACAATGTCGATTTGATGGATAACAATTCCCACACAAATAGAAAGATTTTGTAAAATGTTGGAATTCTATATTTTGATAAATTATGCTAATTTTGTGGATAGTATTCCGTAAAAACTGATATATTTTGTAAAACGCTATAATTTTAGATTTTGAAAAATTATGATGATTTAGTGGATAATAGTCTATAAGAACTAAGAGAATTTTTAAAAGAGAAATTTTTTTTTAGACAATTTTGTTGATTTGGTAAATATTTCATAAAAATTAAGAGATTTTGTAAAACGCCCTATGAATGCGAGAGTATTCATGAACACATTGTAGTTTTTATTCAATTATTTGGATTAAGTTTTTAAAAACATAATAATCTCAACTTTATAATATATTTTCTTATAAAAAGATGGCATCAACAAACTTAAAAAAATAGATTTGCTATCATATATAAATGTATTATTTTCATGAAATAACAAAAGGAATAATATATATGATACACCAACAGGAAAATTTAGATCAACAAGCAAAATTATTGCCAAAGAACTTATTCTCTTATATACTCAGCAGGATCCTTGGCGAAAAGTAAACACACACTATTTAGATGCTAGACAGAAATGTAAAACGAGGAGTTATGAGGTAAGAAAAGTTTTCTTCTATAGTCAACTATTAGGACCTAAGCAATGTACAACATCTTTGTCCGTTGACTCCTCTTTAAAGCCTTACACCTTTCTTAATGAAGTATTCCTTCATATCTCTGTAACACACAAGAATTGCATCAAGTTATATCCTATGTTGCAGAGAAGATTAAAAATAATACAATCCAATGGAAAAATTACCTGCAGCGTGGTATGGAGCAATNATTGCATCAAGTTATATCCTATGTTGCAGAGAAGATTAAAAATAATACAATCCAATCCAATGGAAAAATTACCTGCAGCGTGGTATGGAGCAATGAGAATCTTGGCAATGGTATGCATGAATCCGTAGTGTCTTCCACAAATTGTTACAAACCTTACAAGCTCCTTTCTCTTTGACTTTGCATATTACACAGTGATGAAACAGTGCTTTAACTTCGTTGCATTTCGGGTATGAACATGACTTAGTGGCCGTGGGTCGGCACGAATGTGCGTGTAACATAGCATCCATTATCTCAAGAACCTACAAGAGTAAGTTTCTTAATTCAGAAAACCGGTAAAAAACATGAACAAAGAAAAGAAAGAAACAGAGCAATGCTCTCTGTTAAGAATGTATGTGTACTGACTCACCTTTACGGTTTTAGGAGGTATTCCGTTAGCTGAAGGGATTATGGGGAAGAGATGAAGGTGACGAAGGATTGGGTTTTTGGTATAGCATCCAGTGCAAACTCTGTAATCCGAACAAATCAAACAAGAGTAGTAAATCGTTGTTGAAACATCCTTTTTGCAGGCCGTGCAGGTCAGTAAGAGAGGAGTAGAGTTTTGAGAGCAGTGATGCTTGTTTGAGGTGTGGAGATGGTGAAGTATCATCATCGAAGAATGCTTGGCGCGTCGAAGCATGTCGAAGTTATAGTTATTCTTCTGAGAAAACTCTAAGAACACTTGTCTGCTTTCAAACATATGGTTTTTAAGGACGATATCATTATCCTCTGTTGTAGACGGTATGTGGTTCACCTGAGCCTGAGGAAGTAAAGCAGAACACAATTTAATCAAATACGCTTTTAATTTAATTGCAGTACAAGAAAAACATTCTGATCAAGAAGGCTAATTACCTTTGAGAGGCAAGGCTTGTCTATGCCATTCATACGATGTATGTGTTTCCAAGGAAGATCTTTTTCAGCATCATAGCATCTGTTTGAAAGGACCAGTTTTGGTAATATAAACAAAACCGAGAAAGCAAAATGAATTACACAGACATATAGAGAGAGGGTGAGATTACCTTTCACACACTTGAAGATTCTTGCACTTCTCACAAAACCATCTGAATCCCGATAATATGGCCTTAGAACAGCGTGTGCATGAATAATTCAGTCCCACCACCATGAAATCCTCCTTGTTTAGGGATATCATTTTTTCGAGCTACACAAAACAGTACCGGTTAAAGAATAACAACCTCGAAAGTTAACTAAAAAGAAAAGAGATCCATATTTAATTTGTAAGCGCGTTCAAACGTAAATGATAACCTTTTCCATCACGAGAATGCTTTTAGCAACATCGACATCAACACAATCCTTCATTTTATTGCACAGACCCTTTACTTTTCTTTTAGAAAGCGAGTTAACCTTCTTCTGCAACTCAGTATCGCCTTCTCTACCGATTTCCTGAATCAGAAGCTCAGAATTATAGGACCAGAAAGCCCCTTCGAAGTAAGGCAACCGCGCAGCTATACTATTGCAGGTAGATTCCTCTTTCGAAACGAAGAATCGATCATACAAGTTTGTAACATTCGTCACTACCCTCTGCTCGGCTGCTTTATCCAGCATTGACACATACCTGCATTAATGTCATTCAAAGTTAAAAATCCAATTTCCTCAAGAAAAATGACCAGCATAAAGCCTGGACGAGTGGAGAAAAAGGAAGAAAAGACTGACCATTTACGAAGCTTCTTAGTGTTGGGGGTTTGCTGATTCTTAGGATGAGAATTCATAATGTAGTCTTCTCCTTTTGGAGGTGGACACGCCCATATATAAGCCGTAGTAAAACCACGAATCTTACAATACTCAAGATATCCAATCTACCAAAAGACAAAAACAATGATGTCAATGCCAATAATATAAGTAGGTTTTAGTTTGGTATCTAAGCAAAAGGACTAAACAGAAAAATGAATAGATACCAGTATTTCATGGTAAACGAAAGTTCGAAGAGCTTCTCCAGCGAAAGTCACTCTCTCGGGTCTGAAGTACTTGACGGAATCGATATATAAGATATATATGCTGCGCTGGTTTGGTAGGCTACATTCTGATCCAAACTCTTGGACAAACAACGCAAAGATCAACACATCAACTCCTTCGACTTTCTGAAACAGAAGAATAACCTGAAACATCAAAAAATTAATTAAAACTACGTAAAGTTTGACACTGTCCATGAAATCTAGCTTCGTTATCACAGAACACTGTCCATAACTGTATCAAAAGGAAAATTATCAATTTTGTGATACTAATTCTCACCTTTGCTTTGTAAGGGAATTCACTGGGATATTGATCTTTTTGAAGAAAATCAACGAATTGTTTGTTGACGACTGACGTTCTGTCATCCGAAAACACGACTCTGAGGGTAAGATCTTTCGGTTCTAATACCTGGAAAGAAAAATTAACAAGTTCAGTGTAAAGAAACAGAAATTGGGTCTAAAATTATCAGAAACCACATCATTCTTACATCATCGATGCTCTTCCCTGTAGCCTTCGCAGTTTGGTATCTTTCTTCTTTGAGGCGTCTGAATAGCCTTTGCTCTATAAAGTTGCTCAGTATGGTTTCAGGCAAATCTTTCGCCCCCAGGTCTGTATTGTCATCGAATCCGCTGTCGTTGCTACTTTTAAGTTCCTCTAACAAACAGTGGGGACAAATATAGTCTGCGGTTTTTTCAGTGTCTTTATGCATATTGTAGAGACCACATATCTGATGTTGCCACTTCTCGCAAGATTCACATTGAACCCACTGTTCCAATAAAAGTAGCTTATGTAAATTGTAAGACCATGTAATGAGAGGAAGAGATAACGAGAGAGAAAAAGAGAGATGAAGTTTACCTCCTCTGGAATTTGGTTGTCAAGGTTATTTTTTTGAAGCATTTTGGCTTTTGAGATACTGAATCCAGATAACATGAACTTGCTTTTAGAGCGATTATAACAAGGATTACAGATTTGAAGTTTTGCATCAGTTAATTCTTCCTCGGGGATATAATAGACAGAGTTTTCTTTGATGCGGTTGCTGCAACGCGAGCAGTATATGGGTTGTGGTGGAAACATGAGTCTGCCCTCGCCACACAACTGGCATCCTTCCTCCTTGAGGTCACATATTTCTCTGATTCCTCCCTGTGAAACAAAGGATTACTAGCTAAACAAATTAAAAGAAACGCAAACAGCAATGAGAAGGACCAAATAAGTTACCTGACTTTGTCCCTCCTTAAGACTCATTATATGCAACTTTACTTCTTCTTCTGTGAAACGTTCGACCAGGGAGACATCTCTCTTGTTACGCTTTTGCGAAGACATTCTTTCAGCATCAACCTCACACTTGTTCCCTTCGTCACATTCCATCGGCTCAACAATGTCCACTTCCAATCTGAGTTTCTCATCATTCAGACGCCTTTTCTCGGTTTGAATTTCCATTACTTTGGTACTCATGAGATCGGCAAAAGAATAAACCTTGATTGGCTTTGGTTTTGCTGGTTCTATAATTTTGCTAGTATCAAGACCCCGAACATGATTATTATCCAAAGGAGAACTGTTCATGACATCTATCTTCGTTATCAAAGAACATCCGCTAGTTGTCTCAGAGACTTCTCTAGCAACAGATTCTCTATTAACCGGCACTGTGGATGTATGGGAACATCTTCTAGCATATGAAGAATCCTCCTCAAAGCTGTTCAGTGGAATGGAATAATTCTGCTGTAGAATGAAACTAGCAGGGTGAGGAGAGTCGGAACATAGCTGAAGAGGAGGGAGTCTGGATGAATCGTTCCATGGAGGAAAATTCAACTTTACTGGAGCTGTAAATCTCCGTCGTTTTAACTGATGATAATCATTTTCTGACTGAAATATATCTCCAAGGAACGTCACTCGCTCCTCTTCATAAGGCCTAGCACTTAACTGTCTTGGTATTCCGACATGAGACTGAGCTTTTCTGGATACGAAAGCTTCATTAGATTTAACACTGAAATCTGGTAGTGTGTTCAACTGCTGATTGAACACTTCAAACTCTGATTCATTAGGCTTGGGGTTAAGATAATTAGGCATCATGCCACTAGACCATTTAGGCAGCGACATCGGGTCATAAGGAATGATACTATGGAGAAGACGGACAGGAAACAACTGATTCTGAATGTCCCTTGCACACTTAAATCAAACGAACACGTCCGGGTGATTATGGTGTCACTAGAAACATCAAAATCACCAAACCTGAAAAGAGTACAGAGAGACAAAACCAGGAGTTACAAGCTGTCAATAGATTTTAAAACTTCCAGACACAGAACACGAAAACTTGCACTGGAGGAACATAATCAAAGCACTTTCATACGA
Source organism: Biscutella laevigata subsp. laevigata (assembly GCA_900406315.1). Classification (NCBI taxonomy): domain Eukaryota; kingdom Viridiplantae; phylum Streptophyta; class Magnoliopsida; order Brassicales; family Brassicaceae; genus Biscutella; species Biscutella laevigata. Next base: position 11,672 of record OVAU01002901.1, read on the forward strand.
ACTTAAATTGTTTTTGCTTGTTTAACAAGTTATACTAAGTGTTAGATTAACACTCTACAGATAAAATATTAAAAAAATCAACAGTGATACACACTCAACC